>CM076577.1:1181878890-1182073907 GCA_034641835.2 Pinus albicaulis | reverse complement strand
GGTAGAAGGGCGAAAAAAGTTTTGGGAGGGTTTTCTGGATGACATATTGACATAAAGAAATCAGTTTCTAGAAAACTCAGCTGAAGATATAGTCATCACTAACAAAAATCTTTGATGGCTAACAAAACAAACAGAGTAAATGTGAAGTTACGACCCAGATTTGCGGTGCTCTACCTGAGTTTAACATTGTTCTGCTCACTTAACTGTTTCGAGGATTCTATGCCTACTTGGCCTCTTCAACTCCTCATCAGTCTGAGCTATCCATTTCATTCAAAATTGAAGTGTCAAAAAAATTTCCTACCTTGCCCCATTCAGATCTCTGCAAAAACTAGTCCTCATTCCCCAGACCCAAAATCTACCTTTCCCTTTGATCCAACAAACACCCTCAAAATCAAATAAAACTCTCTTACATATATACCTAGCCTAAAATCAACCTTTATTCAAGTCATCTCAAGCCTCATCGATTATTTTTTTTGTTGAGATTGACCAAGAGAGAGCCCTCTCCCGATCCGGTACGGGTAGCTACCAGGTTAAGCATGGTTTGATGTTACCCTAGACTCTGCCTTCCTCAGCCTGAGGTGGATTTAGGCTATAACACCTCACATATGCACATACTATAAAGGAAAAAGATATGTGTTTGCTACCTCAAAAAGGAAAGGGGCCATCTCTTCTCAAGCCATCAAGGAGTGGACAAAGGAAAAAATAAGATAGAAAGAAATGAATAGCAAGAAAAGGTAAGGAGGAGTCAGAGGCTAAAGAAAAATACCGAAGGGCTTAAATTCATTGATCTAGACAGTGATGAGCAGGATGAGGAGATGACCACTAAAATGTTGCTCCTAAAAAAATATGCATAGTTCAAGGAATGGGAGGAATATTTTGAAAGAGCACAACACGTCATTGAGTACTACAAAAATGAACACAAGTACTTCAAGAAGATCAAGAGGGGCCTTGTCCTCCAAAAGAAGATGACCAAACATTACGCAAGGAAGAGCAGGCTTGCAAATTCCAAACTCAAAGAAGCCCTCCTTGAGATAAAAAACCTAAAAATCCCAAATGAGCATGATAGCCTTGGAATTTTGGCTAAGGATTCTCATCAACTATCTAGAAACATCTAAGGGGGGGGGGGGGGGGGTCCACACCAATTTTGAGGAAGTTTGAAGAAGATTTTGTTTTTTGAAAAAATTTGGCCTACAATGCAAAACTTTGGGGCATCTTCTGAAGGAAAGCTTGAAATTTTTTTATTTTTCATGACCTACACATCATCCACAAAAAATTTCAAAGGATTTGGAGCTGTTTTGACCCCTCAAAAGGTCAAAAAACACTTCAAAAAACACCTTTTTGCACCTGTTTTAGGCCTAGGGCTGTGCAAATGACAGGCTTGAGATTTTTGAAATTTTTATAGGTTTATAGGGACTATATTAGGAAACCACAAGCATTTTTGGAAAGTAGATGCTTCAAGTTTTCCAACGAGTTATCACGGAGCCAAATCCGACATCGGGAAGGGGTTCAAAAGCTAGTTGCAAAACATCCTATTTTCTGCAAAAGTGGCGCTACACAAATAGACGGACATAGGCCAAAAAGTCAACAAAAGACTCTAATTTATGAAAAATTGGTTTTTTAATGATTTTTTTGGACAAAACATGCCTGATTTGATTTGGGAGTCATGTCCAATCTCTCACAATGACCCAATTTTGGACTGGTTCAATAGAACGAACTTGTACGACTTGCCACGTGTCACTATTTCCTCCTTTGGCTCTAAAATTGATAGACCGAAAACTACAGTTTGTGTACTTGCAGCCAATATTTACAGCATTCCAATATGATGCTCAGAGATAGATATATGAATTTTTTCCCACGATCACCTCTTTGAGATGAAATTCAGAAGCCTGAAAAAGCCCTTACTTCCACAAATCATATCTCCGCCAACATAGGGAACCAAGATCTAAAATTTTGCGACAATGTTCCTTAGGATTTTGGCTTCGTACTATAAAAATTTCAGCTTCTAAACCTTTGTAGAAAAAAATTTATAGTAAAAATTCCACAATGACTTGTTTAGGTTAAATTCAGGAGCCTGCAAAATGACCTACCTTCCACAGATCATATCTCTGAAAATGTTGTGAACCAAGCTCTGAAATTTTGCAACATTGTTCCTCAAGATTTTGGCTTCGCACTCTAAATATTTCAGCTTCTAAACCTTCGTATAAAAAAAAAATATAGTGAAAATGCCACGATGACCTGTTTGGAGCAGTGAAACCCTACAATCTCAAATCTATCATACCAAATGTTACAAAACCATCTCCAAAAAGAGAAGAAAAGAGATATCAATGCCTTAGAAATAAGCCACTTCGAGGGGGCAACCTCCAATACATTACATGAATGAACAATTCTTAGATGATACAAATGAAAAAACCTCCTTTCTATATATAGGATTCCATGGGGCCACAATGTAATCCTACTGGGGCCATAATGTAATCCTAGCCGACCTAACAATAATAATGTAAGGGCACAATAATAACAATATGGGGGTTACAGGGGTACAAAAATAACAATAAGGGGGGATACACTAACAGAATAAGGGACTACTTTGTAATATAGGACTCTGTGATTTATGTTCTAGTTTCATTAACGTAACTTCAGTCCCCTGTGTGCTGACAACTTGTTAAGAAATGTTTCCTGATGGCACCTTACTTATGTTTTTCCTTCACTACCTTAATGTTTACTTATGTTGAGATATATTAGGGAATCCATCTCTTTCTCTCTAAGAAGTTCTTGGCTTGTCCATTTCTTGAATGGCTTATATCAGTTAGTGTCAAGTATGATTTATGGCTAGTCCTGCATATTGTTGCTACTAGAATACTCTGTTTGAAATCAACTCTTTAAAGCAGCTTTGCCTAGGTTTGTCAAATAAGTCTGTTTGAATCATGCTCTTTGCCTTTGCTAGCTAAATTTGTTTCAAAGAACCTTCCCATTTGTAACTTTATGTGTTCAAACTTTTCTCTTATTCTATGTTTATAACTACTTGTGCATCTTAAATGTTTTTCTGCTCTTGATAATGAAATCTATGAAAGTTAAATACGTTTCTTGCCTTTCTACAATTTCATTTGAATGTTTGTCTTGGATAATCATCTGTGTTTTGTTTGAAATCAAAAGGATTAGGTTTCACTTATGCCTTTGATTCTCTTTCCATGCTTATTATTTTCTAACTCTCTTAGTCCAAAAAGTTATTAAGGATTCAGTTCTGCCCTTCACTAGCTTTTATTCTTAAGTTTAATGTTCATCTCATCATCCACCACAACCACAAAGACCTACCAACCAAGTTAAAATTTCCCTATAGATGCTTTTGAAACCATTGATGAACTCATCATGACCTTGTTTGACTCCATTTCCCAATGAATTAACAATCTTCCATGTTTTCTATCTAAATCCATTTGAGCATCATACCCAAACAAAAACAATCAAAATACCCTGCACTTAACATCTAGCCTAAAATCAACCCTAATCAGCCAACAAGTTCACATCTTTGCACCTACTAGAGAGATCCCTCTCTGAATCGAGGAAGGCTAGGTCCTTGGATTCCAAAGCTTGGTTTGATGTTACCCTGTCCATTTGTATCTCAATCAATCTAGCAAATTACAGGGAGATAAAAGGCTCTTTCTTCTCCAACGTTCATAGACATGGTCGGAAAGGCGGGTCGCAGACGATTAAGGAAAAGAAGTCAAGAGTTTGGTTCCAGTGTCATAATGAAGGGGAAGCTAGAAGTAAGACAGAAAATCCCAGGCAAGAGTCGCAAAGGTGATATGAAAAGAAGGGGCTTGATCAACATAACACTTAGAATCTTCACCTGTAAGCGTACGTTGGAACAATCGAAGATGGATAGAGTTATCGGTAATGGAGTTAGACGAACACCACATGTGGAAAGATCGAACATTATTTGAAGGATCTTCTCCAGCAAGGCCTTCAAAATTTGGGATGTCAGAAGGGAGCTTCGTTGAAATAGTAGGCCAACTAGTGTCATGGTGTATAGGGTCATTTATCAATTGGTCAAAATTAGGGAGGCTGAGGCTTGCCATGAAGGGAAGCAAGGGCGCAACCGGGGTAGTGTCCGTTGCGGTCCCACTAGTGGTATTCCCAACATGAGGGCCGGGGTTACCACCAGCATAAGGTCCTGCACCATTCATGGTGAAGGTTTCAGGGGGAGAACTGAAGGCAGAACGAGAAGGAGAACCCAATGAACCAGAAGAAGAGTTGGAGTGCGGACTCGGAGAAGGACTAACTCGAATCCTACGCAGAGGAGTAAGTCTTCTTGCCGGAAACTGAGGATGAAGGCCAAGAAGTCTCCGGGATAAATGCCTTGGTGGCACACTGATGACGACACAAACATGACAAAAAGAAGAGAGAGACCGACAAGGGCAGGGAGGTGCAGGATCAACTGATTACAATGTCGAAACAAGGGCAGAGAGGTGAAGGATCAATTGATTTCAATGTTTTTAGAGTCTTTGCTTGGTGGTTTTAACCAAGCCCTTTTTCTCTTAGGGTGTATGTGCAAAGTGTGTAAATTTTAATTTTTAAACCCAGATGTTTTTAGATAAAAAGAAAGAGTGTGCTGTATAGCTGTAAATAAACCTGCAAATGACAGTATATAAGCCTACAAAAACAGAAAATAAACAGCTAATAATGCAATAATATAAACCCAAGGAGGCAGGTCTCTCAATGACTAGTCTATAGGTGAGTAAAAAACTAATCAAAACACACTAAAAAATCCAAGAGATCTAAGGTCAAGAGGGACAAGGATCTAAAGGACAAAATTTGCTGGAAAGTGGTGCAGAAAACGACAACAAATCAGAGGAAATTTTTTTGTAAAAGAGGTGGCGAAATGCTATCTCTTGGAGGGAAATAGAGTGAACCCTAGAGGAAAACCTAAAAAATCTAAATGAAGTGATTTGGATGGATAACAAGCTGATCTGAAGTGGATCTGAAGGTGAGGTATCAGATCTGAAAAAATGGTTGAAGACTCTGAAATTTCAGACAACCTGCAACAACAAAAACTCTTCCACAAAAAGTGGAGGGTGTTGAAGCCCTACGGGGCTAGGTTCCCACTTATTTGAGTAAAAAAAATAGGTACAGGTCCAAAATAGGTGGAGACGAAGGTCAGACAACCCTGAACAGAGGCTCAGACAAACCCAGAAAACTTTCAGAAAAATCCCTGCAAAAAAGCCAAGTCGCAGTTTCTGACCTGTTTTCAATAGAGGTCGCAGTTTTTGGGCTGATTCTTGCATCCTGAAGCTCCAGGTCATATTTCTTGGGCAAAAAAGTGTGACCTACACTTCTGGCACTCTCGGCGGCAGATTTCAGAAAAATTTGTCACCTCAGCTGCGACTGATGTCTGTCACCTGCGCAATAGGTCCGAAAACACATGGAAGTTATAATTTTTATCATTTTAGGGTTTTATAGGTTAAAAAAAACATCAAGAAAATAAAAAACAAGGGGCTGAAGAGAAATCCTAGGGTTTGAAGTAGCTGGATATGCAAGGAACAGAAAAATGACAGCTGTCATAATCATAAACCTGTGTGGAGTCGCCAGTTGTTAGTATGAATCTTAATTCCAAGCGTACGAAAAAAGACCACTTTAGTTGTGCATAAAAAACAACCCCAAAAACAAATATGGTTGCCAATATTCTCAATTCTACAGTTAGGTGATCAAGATAAATGCTGCAAAAATCTAGATCTATGCATTCGAAGACATTAAGAAGTAGAAAAAAAAATATTTACTAGATGCATCCAATAGGCAAGACAAGAATATGTTGAATGAATTTTGTATTAATGGCACATGGGAGAAAAACACAAGAGGGTGTTCCCAGTTCTCCTCAATGGGATGGGTTCTTGTAAGTCCTCAACACTTCAGATCTAAAATTCCTCTCTCTTGATGGTGTATAAAACCCAGAAAAAAATGGTGGAAAAATATGACTATGATGATGGATCAATAGTTAGACCAAAAGTATAGATCCATAGTGATATTTAGGAAACAAAAGGTGGTAAATGAATGGGAAAACCCTTCTATTTATAACTAAATATTGAGTTAGTCTAGATATTGGTGCATAATTAAAATATTATTAACATGTTAGTCATCAATAATTTTGATTTTATCTGAAGATGACTAAGTTGAAAATATCAGATTTCTAGAAACAATATTTGCAGAAACATTGCGAGTTCTAGAAATCTCACTGCCTTCATTAACCTAAGTATTTCAATTCACTGAAAATATTCACTCAAAAACCTCCAAAATTATCTTGCCATCTCAAAAAGGGAACTGATTTCAGGCTATTTCCACCATTTCATTCCCCCATTTTATCTTTCTACCCTTATTATTCCATCAGTCATTTTCCCTCTATAAAACTCATTTTTCCTTCATTAAACCTCCATTTCCTCTAAAAACCATTTTAAACCATTAAAACCCCTTCTTATTGGTTTAAAAACATTCTTTTCCATCTTATCGGAAACCTCCAAAGAGGCTTAAAAACCCTCTTTTGGATTATTTTCCGCCCATTAAATAAATTAGGCGTTAAGCCCTTTTCGGGCTTAAGCCCTCTGCTCTTATTCCTTATATGAATGAGGGCCCACAACCACCACTTAAAGGACTAAGTCCCTGGTCCCACTTTTCCTCCATGGGACCCTATTTTCCGCGCCTTCTTAAGCTCCCTTCACCTTATTTTTCCCCACGCCTTTGTTTTCTCCAAATCAAATCTCCACCATGGATCTTCATGATCCAACGGCTACCATCCAAACTCACCTTTCTATTCCCCTCCCGACCTTTCCGCTACCTGAGAGAGTTGATGATGTCAACCTACAGTCCCACTATTTCTCCAGTCGATCACCTTAATGTCTCATCACGCTCCCTCTCCACCATAGATCTGGCTCCCCCAGATCCAATGGCCCCGTTTCATTATCATGCTATTTTATCTAAAATGGTTCAATACCCCATTTCAACGCGATAAAATTGGTTTCCCTAAGGATAAGTGTCACCGCCTGAGTAGTATCGCGTTCACCAGGGCCAAAAATTCTTACCACCTGATCCCTGTGTGAATACCACTCTGGTATTGCACAAAACCGCCTATCACTATTCTGCGCCAATATCCAAAATTAGTCGGTGTTTCATTATTTCTCCAAGAAATTCCTCCTCCATGCACCCTCCCCTCCTCTGCAATCGCTCTTCCATCTCCCTCAAGCCTCTAAAAGCAGTATATCCTATAAATACATAGGTTTTATAATATGTATTTCGTTTGGTTGTAGGTTTAATGGTGGCCCTGAGCCCAAACGGCCATCCCACAGTCAAATTTAGTGACTGAGGCCTCAGGATGACAATCCAAGGGTTTGTAAGCAAAGAAGAAATGGATCCATGGTTTTATATCAATGATTGATCGGTGCCTCATGAGCATTAATCCCTTTTTAAACCCTCCAACGCATCAAAGAAGCCTCCTACACACAAAAGCGGAAACAATTAGTAAACGTTTAAAGGCCAAAGGAAGAGAACAGAGTTTAAAAGCTTAAACGAGGATTAAATGATGACATCACAGTTAAAGACAGATAAACAAAAGTTAAAGAAGTCTGAAAAGTGTTAAAGACAACATGATGAATTATGAAGGCCAAAAGTAGAATCAGACTTTAAACACAGTTTAATGATGAAATTAAGGAAACTTAGGCTAATGTACCCTCGAATACATCAACCAAGAGCAGTTATTCACTCAGAAAATAAACTAACACCTTTGGCCTACTTTCTACCTGCAAAGACTAATTAAACAGTTATTACACTAAAAAATATATTTAAAACTGTCAGGACAGTTATTGTAAAGATAAGGATAAACCTTAAAAGCCAATCTTTTCTCCTATCTTTCTCTCAGAAGCTAAGACAGAGTTATTGGAGCAGAGAAGTAGTTGAGCATTTCCTACCTTATTCCTTGCATGTTTTTCAAGGTTAGGAATGCATTCAATTTGTATTTAATAACTCTCAAACCCTAGATCAATTCCACCTCCTCATTTGCAGTATAAATACTGCATTGGAACTCATTGTATTGTTGGCATTTGATGACTCTTTGAAGTAATATACAGTCTTGTTGAAATTGAAAGGAAATTGATGTTTTGGAACTTGTGGATGTCTTGACCTGTTTTCTAATGGAGAAGGCTCTATCATTGGATCCTTAAGCTTGGATGTTGGTGAAGTAATCTAAATCTGTTATTGTTATTTCCTGTGTCATTATGTTTCACCATTCTCTGTTGCAGTAGAGTAAAAGGTTTAGGCTAAGAAATGTCTTCTGAAAGCACCTTAGTCCTATTTACTCTTCACTGTCTAAATGTTTTCTCCTGCTAGGATATTTTAGAGAATTCTTAATTGCTCTCTATAACCCCTATGCTTATTTATTTCTTAAATAGTTCAATATAGTTGGTCTCAAGAATGATTTATGGTTTTCCCTTCTTACTTGTTGCCACTTGAAAACTGTTTCTGAAGTCTCCCTTCAAAGTACCATTGCTTAAAGTTTGCCAAAGAGGTTTTGTTCCGATCATACCCTTTGTACTTTGTTAAATAATTAATTTGAAGGTCTTTATAGTCGTAGTGAAAGATGTTTAGGTGTTCCCTCTTCTATGAATGCAGTTATTTGTGAATCTTGAATGTTTTCTAATCCTTGAAGGTGGAATCACTAGAAGTTGAATGAGTTTCTCGCCTTCTATATTTCATTGGAAAAGTCTGCCTTGAAATTATTATTTTCTGAAGTGTGGTTTGTAGAATTTATGCTTAGCCCTGTCTATTGAATGCCTCTTTATGTTCAGATAGTTTTTTAAGTCCCTTTGTTGAGAAGTACATATAATTAAGGATTCTTAATTTCCTTTAGTTCTACTTTCCATTATAAATCCTTGATGTCCATTTCATTCCACCTGCAAGACCTTGAAGATCCACTGGCCAAGTTAGATTTTCCCTTTGATACCCCAAATACATTAATTAAACCTATTACAACTTCCACTTGACTCCATTTCCCAATGACTTAGATATTTCCCATTTTCTATCTATGCTGCCTAGATCATCATGTCCAACCAAACAATCAAACAAACTTGCACTTAATAACTAGCCTAAAATCAAACCCTTAAAAGAAAACAAGTAATATCTTTGCAAACAAATTGAGAGATACCTCTCTGAGACTAGGAAGGCTAGGTCCTAGAGCTCTAAATATTGGTTTTGATGTTGCCTTGTCACTTGGTATGCCAGACTGCTAAATCACAGGACTACAACATAATGTTGATCATGGTGGGACATTCTGAGTCAGTGACAAACCAAGTACTCCTTAGGACTCTAGAAACCATAAGAACCATACAAGAACTCAGAAAAACCCAAGACATTTCATATTGGTCTTTGAAATACTTATTGGTGGTGGACCATAAAAAATTTTACCTTCAAAAAAGCTAAAATTTTCCACCTGGCGACTCTACTAGCCCCAATAGGCCTATTACTCCACTAGGACTCCATATTTCCTTAGGATTGTGTTAAACAACCCTAAAATAAGTTTAGGAGTCTAGTCCCATATTTTAGCAAGATACTAAACACCAAGAGAGTTTAAGCTTTTGAAAACATTTATTATACTTTTAGCCTCTCTTAAAAAAATTTGATTTGAAATATGGCTTCACATAGGATCTATACCAAATCTCATCCAGACCCTAATCCTCCTACAATAATTGATGATCTAGAAATAATTCTATGGAAAAATTCTAAAGCTGGAAATTTAAACACTGTTAGGACTATCCAAAGAACAAGATATGTCCCTGAAAACCTTACAGTCTTGAAAAATCCTCACTTTGACTTGCCTCATACAAAGAATTTATTTAGAACCAAGTCATATAGTGATATTGACCAAACTGATCTTGAGCCCAAATAATTACAACAGAGCTCTAGTAGAGAAACCTCACCTTCTACTCGACCTGATTCTCAGTTTCTCCATCACTTCAGCTCCTTTCATAACAAACATGCTCATAATCAGCCTGCTAGTCCAAGTGTCTCCTCCACTCCCATTCACACATCCGATGTTCAAAAAAATTTATTCCAACCCAAATTTCCTCATATAAACCCACCTCTTGTAAATCCCCCATTATTTCCTACCATGGCAGTATGGTATGCTCCATTAGTTTTACCACAACCTCTGGTTCCTTTACCAAATGATTATCAATCTAGAATTCCCCATTTCACTAGAATTGAATCTACTACTACCCAAAAACATGTAGATAAAATGGATGATTCTTTTGATTACATGGAAATAGAAGAAGAAACCATTAATATGAGAATCTTTACCCAAATTTTAGGAGGAGAAGTGAAGAAATGGTTTAAAATCTTAACTCATAATAGCATAAATGATCTCCCTTCATTATACCAAACAATCTATTTTAATGGAAATAAAAATAATCCTCTCCAAATCCTTTCAGAATATAGCAACCTTAAGAGAAACGTTGGGGAAAGTGTCCAAGATTATTTCACTAGTTTTAATAGTGTTTACAATGCACTTCCCCAAACATGAAAGCTCCACTAGGCTTGGCCTTAGCTAAATTTCCTGAACGCTTTGATCTAGACATGGCCTACCAGCTAAGAGAAATAGACCCCTTAAACTTAGAAGATATGCAAAGGGGAGCCATAAGTGTAGAGGAAAATTTGATTGAGAAAAGAGCTAGGTTGAAATCAGAGAAAAGAGTTACATACAAAGATGAAACAATGGTCTCAACCTCATCATCTGATACCAAAATTGACAACTTAGTAAGGGTAATGGAGAGAATGTTTGAAAAGATGAATCTGAATTATAGAGTGCCTCCTAGAGAAAACAAAACCAATCCCAAAATTAGAAATAGAAATCCAAATTTCAGAACAGATCCTAATCAAGATAGACAAAGATATAATGATCGGCAAATTATGCCTCCCTTTCAGCAAAACTATGTAGATCAAGAGGAAGAAAGAGAAGCCGAAAGGTTAGAAGAAAATCATGTAAATTTAATAGGATCTGACATTGATAATGATGATTTTTTCACTAAAGAAGAACAAGGGTTTCTCTCCCGAGAACAAGCTAACACAACCTATGAGAATTATGGAGATTATAGATTGGGGTTTAAAAATGGAATAATGGAGGTTCACAAACAATACGATCTTAGAAGCAAAGGGAACCCAGAGATTTTAAATGACAAAAACACTAATACTGCTGTTAGGAAAACTTCAAAAAATCAGCCTAAAAGAACAGCAAGTAAAACCAACACTATGGCCAAGAAAAATGATCTAAACAAAGATAAAAACAACCAACAAAGTGTTGAATAAAGCTACCCTAGTACCTCTGATAGTGGCCCTAACAAATCTATCATGAATAATAGTCCAAATAAAATTCAGCAAATCAAAATTGCTGAAAGAGCTATGGTCGACAAAACAGATGTAAATATCTAAAATCTTTAGTCCCTTTCAGCCTTGAGGGTGAGATTTCCAAGATCAAAATTAGCATACCTCTAGCAGAATTAGTAACCCAGGATGTATATAAAAACCAAGTTTTGAAAGCTTTCAATATAGGCAGTGATATTGATACTTTAAAATTGACAGATGACAAACCAGAATTTTTTTTTTGTCCTGAAGTTGAAGGAAAATACCAAGAAGGGGTTGTCCCTCACTTCTATGTTAGCTTGAACATAAATAATAAGATCTTGCACAATTCCATGCTAGACTCAAGTGCTTCACATAATCTTATGCCAAAAGTAGTAATGGAAAGTCTAGGCTTAGAAATTAGTAAACCATATAAGGACCTGTATTCCTTTGATTCAAGCAAAGTCAAATGCTTGGGTTTAATCAAAGATTTATCTGTTAACCTATCAAAAATTCCTTCTAAGATTCTAGTGATGGACATAGAAGTAGCTGACATTCCCCCAAAGTATGGCATGCTTTTATCCAGATCATGGGGAGCCAAACTTCATGGGAGCCTTCAAATGGACATGTCTTAAGCCACCATCCCATTGTTTAGCCAAACCAGAAGATTATACAGGGAATACCATATGAAATATATGGTGAGAAACATAGATAGGTCAAACAATACTCTTGTTTACTCCATTCATTTAGATTTGGATTCCTTTATCTTATATAACGAAGATGAAATCAGCCAACAAGAAAAGGAAAACAAAGAAGAATTTATTCCACCAAAACAGTCAAATATGTCCTCAACTCAAGCACAAAACAGTTCAAACTTTAACACCCTTCAACAACAGAAAGGAAATGAAAATGAGACAGAAATACTTTGGGGCATTAGCTTTTATGGCTCTTGTAGCAAACTAGGTTCAGGGGCTGGTGTATGGATACATAATACAACCAAAGGAAATTCCTATAAACTAGATTTTCCATGCACCAATAACATTTCTGAATATGAAGCCCTCCTCCTTGGCCTACATTTACTCAAAGATTTAGGAGCTAAGAAAATATCAGTCCAAGGAGATTCTGAGCTAATCATTAGACATATTAAAGGGGAGTATTCAGCCAAAATTCCAAAACTCAGAGAATATAGAAATGCTACCCTTGATCTCCTAAATTTTTTTTTAAAATATGAACTCATTTTCATCCCAAGAGCTCAAAATCATCTAGCAAATGAACTTGCCTTTGCTGCTAGTAATTTCCAAATGCCGCAGATAAATGAACAATTCAATGTAAAGATAAAAAGTAGGCCTGCAGTGCCTGACAATGAAGACTATTGGAAAGTGTTTGAAGGAGACAAACACATAGATGATTTTCTGCAAACAAAAAATGACTTTTCCATACCAACATTAAAAACTAGCCATGAAGAAAACTGTGTAAATAATGAACAAATCCCTGAAACAGAGCTTCCCTTTTCTGCCAATATAAATCAATTTGAAAATCTTTTTTAGGCATAATTATTTGACAATCCAGACCAAAAATACCTTGAAGTTTTACAATGCAAAGGTGATACTATACCAAGGGGCCTTACACCATTAGAACAGCTCTTTGATTTCAATGATGTAGCCAAAGAACCAAAAATAGAGCTTATAGAAATTAATGTAGAAGAACATAACATAGGAATTCTAGAAGAACCCAAAATGATCAAGCTATCCAGCACTCTCCTAGCTCATATCAAGCAGCAATACATAGAACTTGTCAAATAATTTGGAGATGTGTTTTCATGGGGATACAAGGATCTGAAATCATATGATACCAACATCATTCAACACAAAATTCCTCTTAAGGAAAATTAGAAACCTTTCAAAAAAAAACTCAGAAGGATAAACCTTGTTTTATTGCCTTTATTTGAGAAAGAGATCAAGAAAATGTATGATGTTGGGATCATAGTTCCCAACAGATATTTAGAATGGGTTTCCAACTTAGTATCTGTTAGTAAAAATACTGGGGAAATTAGGCTTTGCATTGACTTCAGGAATATAAATAGAGCCTCCCTAAAAGATAACAACCCCTTGCCAAAAATGGATCACATACTCCAAAGGGTGGTTGGGTATAAACGAATATCACTTTTGGATGGGTTCTCAGGTTAAAATCAAGTGTTAGTACTCCCAAGTGACCAACATAAAACTGTTTTTACTACACCTTGGGGTACATTCATGTATGTCAAAATGCCATTTGCTTTAATGAATGCAAAGGCCACCTTCCAAAGGGCCATGGACATAGCCTTCTCATAAGACATAGGCTATTTTATAATCATATACCTTGATGACATTATTGTTTTCTCCAAAACTGATGAATAACATTTGATTCATTTGAGAAAAGTTTTTGAGAAACGTGGGAAATATGGCTTATATTTGAATCCCAAAAAGACACTATTTGGTCTCCAAGAAGGAAAGCTTCTTGGTTACATAATTTCTGAAGAATGAATCAAAGTAGACCCTAAAAGGATTGATGGCATATTGAAGATCAGCCATCCTAGAAACCTCAAAGAATTGCAATCTTTCATTGGGAAGATTAATTTTTTGAGGAGGTTCATCCCCAAAATGGCTGAGCTATTAAGGAATATCACAAACATGCTTAAGAAAGAGGTAGGTTTTAAATGGATAATACAGGCTAAACAATCATTTGAACTAGTAAAACAAGCTTTAACTCAAACACCAATTCTTATTAGTCCTGATTTCACCAAGGATTTTTATATCTTTTCTTTTGCATTCGAACATACAGTAGCTACAGTATTGTTACAAAAGAATATCATGGGGCAATAACAACCTATATCATTTTTTAGTAGGGCCTTAAGAGATGCTCCACTAAAATATAACATCATGGAGAAACAAACCTTAGCCCTGGTAAAAGCACTGAAAGACTTCCGATTCTATATTTTACATTCTCACATCATTGTTTTTGTCCCACATACTGTTGTCAAGGATATTCTAATTCAAGACCCTGATGGTAAAAGGCTAAAATGGATTTCTATTATTTTATAATATGACTTAGAAATTAGGCCTACCAAACTAATCAAAGGACAGGTATTAGAAAAACTTATGGCTGAGTCAAATTTCCAAGCACTAGATATAAATATGGTTGATGTTTTAGAAGAAACAAAAGAATTCACAGCTCCATTTATTGAAGAAAATTTTGTGAATTCACCTTGGTATGTTGATATCATATATGTGATGCTTTATCTAAATACCCCTCCTTCCCCGTCTAAAACTAAAGCTAGATTTTTAAAACAGAAGGCTTTAAATTATTGCATATTAGATGGGGTTTTATTGAAGAATGTTGTTGGAATATTGCCTAAATGTTTGCTTGAGATTGATGCAGGAAAAATCATGCATGAGTTGCATGAGGGAGAATGTCGAGGACATCTTTACTGGAAGACTAAAACAAATAAGATCCTTAGATATGGATACTATTGGCCCACCCTTTTCCCAGATACTCAGAAGCTTGTCATGTCTTTCCATAAGTGTCAATTTTTTTATGGAAAGAGAAAACTCCTACCTTTACCCTTACATCCCATTAGTGTTGAGGCTTCCTTTCAACAATGAGGATTGGAATTCATTAGGGAAATTCACCCATCTTCTTCAGCCCAAAATAAGTGGATCCTCACTACCACTGATTATTTTACCAAGTGGATAGAAGCCATACCTTCTAGGAATGCTACTGACTCTGTCATTATCAAGTTCCTTGAAACCAACATACTATCTATATTTGGTTTTCCTAGAAAAATTATCATAGACAATGCTGCTGCCTTCAAGTGTAAAATAATGGTTGACTTTTGCCATAAATATCATATCACCTTAGGTCATTTCACTGCCTATTATCCCCAAGGAAATGGATTAGCTAAATCCTCAAACAAAATCCTTGTCAATATTATCAAAAAATTGTTGGAGAAAAATCAGAAATCATGGCATAGTAAGTTGGTTCATGCTTTATGGGCTGATAGATTAACCACCAAGAATTCAATAAATATTTCCCCCTATCAGCTGGTTTATGGCATGGATGCAGTCTTCCCAACCTCTTTAGGAGTTTCAGTCATGAAACTCCTTCAAGAAGTACAAACTGAAGAGAATGATATGCAGAGAAGGATCAATCAGACCATTCATTTACAACAGTCCAGAGAGGAAGTGTATAAGAGAACACAAACAGTCCAATAACGCATCAAGAAATTATTTGATAGAAGGAATAAAGAAAATGATTTCCAAGTTGGAAATATAGTTCTAAAGTGGGATTCCAGAAGGGAAGAGAAAGGTAAACATGGTAAGTTTGAGAATCTGTGGAAAGGGCCCTACATCATTCATTCCATTAGGGGTCATAATGCATTCTTTTTGCAAGAGTTTAATGGAGAAGATATATTTGGAGGTCCTATAAATGGCAGCATTTTCAAGAACTATTTTTGTCAGGAATCCTAGTTTCAAAGTTTTCATTCATTATACATAACATTTTATATAGAAGTCATAGAAAATACAAAAACAATAAAAGAAAATAAAAGCAAAAAAGGGCAGATTCAAAAGAGGTACAACCCCATACCCAAAAAAGAGAATTTCTGAAAGTGACAAAGTCCAAGTGCCACTACTGATTCAAAATGATATATTGTTCAGTCATCTAGCCTAATCATGGTTGAACATGCTTTAAATTTATGTTGATAAGATAGTAGAAACATTGATTGATAAGATTATTTCAGACTTAACTTGTCAAGAAGAATAGATTAGGAGAATATGAAGATGATGGTTCCACATGCTGAAAACAGAACCAAAGAGATAGACAAGGATGTATTACTAATGACAATTCATGGCCTCATCTGTCTGAATTTACTTCATGCAAATAATGTTTGTGTGCAGCTTGTTCCAAAATGCCACAACCATGGTTGATCAGACTGTCTAATCCTTATTTGAACCATGCTTTAAATTTTCATGTCAATAGCTAGAGAATCAATATTTCCAAACATTTTAATCTTGGCAGTGAGTTAGTATAGGTAGGGAATAAAAGAGTTCAACATTTTAATCTGGACTCTTCGAAGAAATAAGGATAGAACTAGATAATTTTATTTTTATGTTTTCAAAAATAAAATGTCAAAGATTTTTCCAGTTCAAGTGCACTCAAAAGAATAAAAAATGCTAGGAAAAAGTAGGATTGGGTAGGTAGAGATGTTGTTTTAAAGAAATTACATGCTGCAAATTGTTAAAAAATTGTCAAATCCGAAGGAAAAATCAACAAGAAAGAAAAAGAAGATATCTGCCCAATAAAAAGGCTTTTGTCTACTAATACTCAAAGATTATTTTCTGAGGTTCTAGGCACCTTGAAAGGATAGCTTCCCTCCCCAAGTGGAGCCACTGTTAGTCATCAATAATTTTGATTTTATCCGAAGATGACTAAGTTGAAAATCTCAGATTTCTAGAAACAATATTTGCAGAAACATTGTGAGTTATAGAAATCTCACTGCCTTCATTATCCTAAGTATTTCAATTCACTAAAAATATTCACTCAAAAACCTCCAAAATCATCCTCCCATCTCAAAAAGGGAACTGATTTCAGGCTATTTCTACCATTTCATCTCCATTTCATTCCCCCATTTTATCTTTCTACCCCTATTATTCCATCAGTCCTCTTCCCTCTATAAAACTCATTTTTCCTTCATTAAACCTCCATTTTGTCTAAAAACACTTTTAAACCATTAAAACCCATTCTCATTGGTTTAAAAACGTTCTTTTCCATCTTATCGGAAACCTCCAAAGAGGCTTAAAAACCCTCTTTTGGCTTATTTTCCGCCCATTAAAGAAATTAGGCCTTAAGCCCTCTACTCTTCTTCCTTATATGACCAAGGGCCTGCAACCACCACTTAATGGACTAAGTCCCTAGTCACATGTTTCCTCCACGGGACCCTATCTCCGCGCCTTCTTAAGCTCCCTTCGCCTTATTTTTCCCCGCACCTTTGTTTTCTCCAAATCAAATCTCCACCGTGGATCTTCATGATCCAACGGCTGCCATCCAAACTCACCTTTCTATTCCCCTCCTGACCTTTCCGCTACCTGACAGAATTGATGACGTCAAACTCCGGTCCCACTATTTCTCCAGTTGAGAACCTTGTCTCATCGCACTCCCTCTCCGTCGTAGATCTGGCTCCCCCAGATCCAATGGCCCTGATTCATTATCACGCTCTTTTCTCCGAAATGGTTTAACACCCCATTTCAACGCGATAAAAGAAGTTTCCCTGAGGACACGTGTCACCGCCTAAGCTGTATCCCGTTCGCCATGGCCAAAACTAATTGCCATCTGATCCCTGTGCAAATACCACTCTTGTATTGTGCAAAACCGCCTATCACTATTCCGCGCCAATATCCAAAATTCGCTGTTATTTTTTTATTTCGCCAAGAAATTCCTCCTCCATGCACCCTCCCCTCCTCTGCAATCGCTCTTCCGTCTCCCTCAAGCCTTTGAAAGAAATATATCCTATAAATACATAGGTTTTATAATATTTTTTTCATTTGGTTGCAGGTTTAATGGTGGCCCCGAGCCCAAAGGGCCATCAAACAGTCAAATTTAGTGACTGAGGCCTTAGGGTGACAATATAAGGGTCTGTAAGCAAAGAATAAAGGGATCTAGGGTTTTATAACAATGATTTATCAGTGCCTCATGAGCATTAATCATTTTTTAAACCCTCCAACACATCAAAGAAGCCTCCTACACGCAGAAGCAAAAAAAATCAGTAAAAGTTTAAAGGCCAAAGGAAGAGAACAAAGTTTAAAAGCTTAAATTAGGATTAAAAGATGAAAGCACAATTAAAGACAGATAAACAAAAGTTTAAATAAATCCGAAAAGTGTTAAAGACAGCATGATGAATTATGAAGGCCAGAAGCAGAATCAGAATTTAAACACAATTTAATTATGAAATTAAGGAAATTTAGGCTAAAGTAGCCTCGAATACATCAACCAAGAGTAGTTATTCACTCAGAAAATCAACTAACACCTTTGGCCTACTTTCTACCTGCAAATACTAATTAAACAAATATTACACTAAAAATATATATTTAAAACTGTCAGGACAGTTATTGTAAAGATAAGGATAAACCTTAAAAGTCAATATTTTCTCCTATCTTTCTCTCAGAAGTTAAGACAGAGTTATTGGAGTAGAGAAGTAGTTGAACATTTCCTACCTTATGCCTTACATGGTTTTCAAGGTTAGGAATGCATTCACTCTGTAGTTAATGACTCTCAAACCCTAGATCAGTTCCACCTCCTCATTTGCAGTATAAATACTGCATTGGAACTCATTGTATTGTTGGCATTTGATGAATCTTTGAAGTAATATACATTCTTGTTGAAATTGAAAGGAACTTGATGTTTTGGAACTTGTGGATATCCTCTATTATTGGATCCTTGAGCTTGGCTATTGGTGAATTACTTTAAATCTATTATTGTTATTTCCTGTTTCATTATGTTTCACCATTATCTGTTGTAGTAGAGTAAAAGGTTTAGGCTAAGAAATGTCTTCTGAAAGCACCTTAGTCCTATTTACTCTTCACTGTCTAAATGTTTTCTTCTACTAGGATATTTTAGAGAATTCTTAATTTCTCTCTAGAACCCCCTATGCTTGTTTATTTCTTAAATAGTTCAATACAACTAGTCTGAAGAATGATTTATGGTTTTCCCTACTTCCTTGCTGCCACTTGAAAACTATTTCTAAAGTCTCCCTTCAAAGTACCATTGCTTAAAGTCTACTAAAGAGGTTTTGTTTCAATCATACCCTTTGTACTTTCTTAAATAATTTTTTTGAAGGTATTTATAGCTGTAATCAAAGATGTTTAGGCATTCCCTCTTCTATGAATTCAGTTATTTGTGAATCTTGAATGTTTTCTAATCCTTGAAGGTGGAATCACTAGAAGTTAAATGAGTTTCTCACCTTCTATATTTCATAGGAAGAGTCTATCTTGAAATTATTATTTGCTGAAGTGTGGTTTGTAGAATTTATGGTTAGCCCTGTCTATCGAATGCCTCTTTATGTTCAAATAATGTTTTAGGTCCCTTTGTTGGGAAGTACATATAATTAAGGATTCTTAATTGCCCTTAGTTCTACTTTCCATTCTAAATCCTTGATGTCCGTTTCATTCCACCTGCAAGACCTTGATGATCCATTGGCGAAGTTAGATTTGCCCTTTGATACCCCAAATCCATTGATTAAACCTGTTACAACTTCCACTTGACTCCATTTCCCAATGACTTAGAGATTTCCCCTTTTCTATCTATGTTTCCTAGATCATCATGTCCAACCAAACATTCAAACAAACTTGCACTTAATAACTAGCCTAAAATCAAACCCTTAAAAGCAAACAAGTCATATATTTGCAAACAAATTGAGAGATCCCTCTCTGATACTAGGAAAGCTAGGTCCTAGAGCTCTAAAGATTGGTTTTGGTGTTGCCTTGTCACTTGGTATGCCAATCTGCCAAATCACAAGACTTCAACATAACCAAATCAAGATCCAACTTTTATGGAATATTTTATTATATTTGTTGGAGGGAAAAGGAATTTGACTTGGTTCAAATCCCTTTATTTGTAAATAATAAATAAATAAATGATTTATTTATCATTTTAAGGATGTGTTTGAGTAATAATCAAATAAATCAAGATTTATTTAATTATTTAAGGGTGATTTAGTCATATTTAACAAAGAATATTATTTAAATAAGGTTTAAATAATTATTCTTAGGAAATAATAAGATAAATAATGATTTATCTAATTAATTTCCCTATTTTGGGTTAAATATAACCAGGAATATTAATTAAACTATTGTTTAACTAATTATTCCTTGAGGAAAATCAAGCAAATGTATATCTATTTAATATTTCCTCATGGGGTTTCCCATTTAGACCATAAACGACTTAATAAAGGTGGTTTACTAAGTTGTTTTTCATAGTGAATGCAATTTTACTTAGGGTAAAATTGGTCTTCCATGGTATACTTGGGTCCATCTAATAACAATATTTTAGATGACCAAAAAATGGTGTAACATACTCGTCAGTAAAATTATCTTTTACAAGAATTTCATTATTGTCATTTTGCACTCTAGAAAGGAAATGAATAACTATGTTTTCTTTTCTTGGTGTTCCAAGAACAGTAATATTTAATTACAGTAATAATAAATACCATTTCGTAATCCTGGAATTAGTAATTGGTCTATTAGTTAAATATATAATAACATAATTATATGTGTGAACAAAATCTTCCTAACCAATGATATAATGTTGAAACTTATTAATGGCATGCACAACAACTAAAAAATTCTTTTATGTTACAGTATAATTTAACTCTGCGAGACTCAAAAAAATTATTGTGTAATAAATAACATAAGGAGTTAGATCTTTATGTCCCAACAAAGCTCCTAAATATGTATCTAAAGAATAGTTAAAATATGAAAAGGAAGAGACCAATTAGGTCTTCTTAAAATTGGGGCTTCATTCATTTCCTTCTTCAATGATTCAAATGCTTTCTGATAGTTAGAATTCCAAAAAATATCACAATCTTTTGTAAGAAGTTTAAAAATCAGAGAGGTTGTTTTTGTAATTTTTTTTACAAATATTCTATAATATCAATTAAAACCAAGAAAACTTATAACATCTCTTTAACAAGTAGGAATTTAAATTTTATAAATTACTTCTACCTTATATGTGTTTGTTAGGGTCCCGTGATTTAGCAGATTGGTAGACCAAATGCATAGGGTAACATCAGACTAGTCTTTGGAGTGCTAGGACCTAGCCTTCCTGGACTTAGAGAGGGCTCTCTCTATTGTATGCAAAGGATGTGAACTTTTTTGTTGTTAGGGTTTGATTTTAAGCTAGTTGTTAAGTGTAGGGTTTGTTGTTTGTTTTGGTTGGGTAAGATGGTTAAGTGGAATAAGTGGAGTGAGAGGTCTTCAAATCATTGGGCTATGGAGTCAATAAAAGTCATGGATATCTCAACAATGAAATGGGATGCATAACAGGGAAAATCTAGCATAGTCAAATGGATCTTTAAAGGTATGTGTGAAATGAAATGAACATTAAGTTAGTGAGCCTAGCAGGTGTGTAAGGGTAGTGAAGAATCCTTAAACAAATACTTTTAAACAAGATAGTCTCAAATACTGATTAACATAGGGACATAATCATAAAACAGAACAAACCAATAACTCTTAGATTACACTTTAAGTGAACACGCATTCAAGATAAACAATTCCAATGAAATATAGAAGGTGAGGAACTCATTTAATTTGTAGTGAATTCACCTTCATGGTTAGAAAACATTGCTATAGGGTAAAATGCTTGGGTTATTGGTTATCGAATATCCCTCTCAGGGCTTTCTGGTGCCCAAGGTAGACAATAAGATTATATGTATAGTTCACAAAGAAGATGCATATATGTTCATATCAACTTAAACAACTTGATGGAATCAGATGAGATGGAATATTACCTCTTTTTAGATCATGAAGTATTTCGAGAGCACTAAGCAGCGAAGCAGGGATCCTCCTTCACTAGCTCCAAATCCAGACCCTGTGGTCAATCAAAGCACCCGTGTAATCTATACCAAAATATATATTCCCTATTAATTAAGTTAACATATGATAAATATTGAGCAATGCACATCTAAGCCATACATCTCATGCTATATAAGTAATTGAGAAACAATAACAATATTGACGCATTGAATGAACAAAACAGATACAGTTCTATTGATTTATAAAAAGGAGGATTACAACCGTCAGTTGTACCAAGCCCTCCTCCGTCTTCGAATCTCTCTCCCTCTTTCCCTGAATGTGGTGATGTCTTAATCAACAAGTTATCAATGAACCTCTTTGATCTTTGACCCTCACACTACAACAGAAAAACGCTCTACTTCACATGTATTCAAAAAACCTTCGACCCTGGACCAAGAGCCTAGAGCTCCATTTTATAGGAGATGGAGAGGGCAAACCTTGCCTTCCTCCTTCCACCAGTTCTAAATAGAAAAACCAAGATGTTTCCTTAATTTTCCATGCTTTTGCCTTTCTTGAGAGTTTAGTTGTTTTTGGCAAGACCCAATAAGAGGTTACTATCTTGCAGTTTCCATTTTGCACTGACTCTATATGAGAAAAAGTTGGAGTTTAAAATCATTCTCTGCGGGTTTTTCCTATTTCAAACTCAAAACATGGGTAACGCTGCCCTCTAGGCTAAACAGAGTGTTGCCCTAGCCACTAACACGACCGTTTCATGGATCAAGTGCGTTATAACACACTTTGGCCGTTATATGGGTGTGTTACCTTGGGAGAAGTAGGTTTAGTTTAGGCCTCTTTATTCCTTCCATATTTGTCTTCTCCTCTAAGCTGATGAGGAGGTTATTTAACTTGTAACGGATGCCCCCTAAAGTGTGAGGTTAGAGACGAAGACAATGGCCGAAATAATTTATAATATGTGTAGTATAGCTAAAGAGATTGGAGGACTAAGGAAAACCTGAAACAACAACATATGTCTGAAAATATAGGATCTATCTTGAGTCAGGCATTCCCATGCTCAGTAGCTAATCAACATGATTTATCTAGTACAAAGATATGAAGAATATGTCCACCAATAAGCATAACGTGGAAGTGTCTGTCATAACAAGATCAGGCTGAACAAGTTATCTCCATAAACAATATTGCAACTTGGGGAAGGAAACACAACTGTAATTATGTAACCTTTGCCCCAAGGTCTTGGTTGTTGCTTCACTTAAACTGCATATTTCTCGACATGTGAATGGAGCTGTCGTCAAACATGTGAGAAATCGTCTGATTACCAGTTTATAATGAAAAATGTTAACAAACGTGAAGGTGGCCACCGATAATGATGATGGTCCCTAAGATGCACAGTACAATCTAGCGAGTGTGAATAAAAGGAGTTGAAGTTGAACACTCGTAGAATTATTCGATCGGGATCCAATGATGAAGACCCCCATTGAAACACAATATTACCTGCCACTGATGTCTGCAAGTATTTGGGTACTGATGAGCTTTTGGATCACCTTCCTAGATAAGATGTTGATTTCGATAGGAAGAGATCTGTCGAAAGGTAGGCACTGAGGCGTCCTACATTAGTCAACATGAAACAGGAAAAAATATTATTTTTTTCTTGATGGAAATAATGAAGATAGAATGGGGATAACTGACGAAAAATAATTTCTAGCATAATGATCGGTTTGGTTGATATGGGGAGCAGTAGATAGTGAGATCTTCTTGAACAATAGAAGGCACTATAACAGGGTACTAGGTAGCTGAGGCTTAATGAGCACCAAAGAGTTTTTTAGGATTTTACCAGTGTAGGAACACTGGGAGATGAAGGTTAAACTCATAGATGGTAGGGTTAGGCTAACTGCGAAAGAGTATTCTAGGAAGTTCCATGTTCAAGATTTTTGATGCTAAATCGACCTTTCTTAAACGTAACAGAGGTAGTATCCATTTTTTCCAAAAAATTTCCCCGTATGATTAGGTTTAACGAGTCTAGACGAGTAAACTCGGTGAATTTTTCATATTTAGAGAGTCTGAAAAATGTTGTAAAAGGAAACTCCGAGGGGTACCTTTGTCATGTCTTGATAACCGGGCATGACAAAGGGAGAATAGGAAGCCCGAAACAGTTCATTTTCTATGAGTTATTCCATCGAAGCCAGAAAAGTGAGAACTCTATGTTCGATGGATGTCTACCTCATTTTGTTATGAGTACGAGGAGACGAAGTAAACTCAATATTATTTGTGAATTTTTAATGAGTCCAACAGAGAAAAACTCGGTGCTCTCTGTGAAATTTTAATGAGTCACGCGAAGAAAACTCGGTCACTTTTTCTGTTTAAAGAAGCTTTGAAAAAAGAGGAAAAGAATGGATCTTGATTCTTTGTCGTGGTAGTTTAACGAGCCTGACAAAGATAACTTGGGATTTTTTCATTTTTATGAGCTAGAAAAAGTCCCTAAAAAGAAAGCTCAAAATCGACTTCGTGTAAGTTTAACCAGTCTGAAGAAGAGAACTCAAGGTTTTTTTCGTATTAATGAGCAAGAAAAATACCATTAAAAGAACGCTCGAATAAGGGTCGAACATGGTTATATCTGCATATAGATCTTAATCACTCATTAGAACATCGGTAACTAAACTCAATAGTTGTGACACATATGCAGCAAGAATTCATGACTTTTTGCAAACTAGCTAAGAGAGTCATGCCCCATAAATGGCTATAAGAAGGTCAGAAGACTTTAATTTTCACTGTTTTGAATATTATGAAGGAGCTCTGGGGTGAAAAAGTGTGAAAACTTCAGCTGGCAGTTGCGGTCAATCCGGGCAATGATTCCTCTTCCCACGAGATCCAGGTAAGATCTAGAACCTCCTGCTATATTTTATCTTATTTTTAAGAAGTTTTGCTGGTTCAAAATGAGAAATTTGGCAGGCCCTAAAAAATTTTAGCAGCTAAAGCAGGCCAGTAGTGCTAGCCCCACGTTAAATGCACATCCTGTGAAGGAAGGGCGCGTAGGCACACTCTGTTTTGTTCTATAGCCAGTGTTAGGTGCAAAGCATGTTTTAAGAACTCGTTGATTAGCATTTTGAAGTATTCCATGAAAATTCTAATAGGTTGAAAATGTTGTATTGGCAGGTATTCAACTGTTTATCATGACTATCTAGCGAGAGAGATAACATGAACGAGAAGAAAGAGATATGGTCAACGATGTTGCAAGTTTGATGGCTCTCCGCAGGTGCAGTTTGCTAAAATATGCACGGCTGGAACTGATGAGGGGTCAAGAGGACTTATTGAGGTGGCTGATTTAGTAGTGGGACGAGCGTTACCACATCTTTCGTATTGGGGGCAATGAGCTCTCAATTGAGAAGGATGATATCTAATTTTTTACCAGCCTATTGTGTCATGGACTGAGGCCTAACTTGACGGGGTCCAGAGTGGATCCTCTCTCTACTGTTGATCTTATTCTTGCTCATTGCACACGCAACACAGAGGCAGTTAACAACCGGGTGCCCATCGCACGGGTGGCTTCAAAACCACTGAGGTCTCTACTATGGATGATCGTTCGCTTGGCAGGGGCCAAGATTCAACATGTGGCCACCAAGGCCCAGATGTTGCTAGCCTTAGATTGTATATAGCCTCAGGTATTTGACCGGTGTGATGGAGTTTTCTGTCAGGTCTGAGCAGAGCTTACAGCATGCAAGACCCGTACCCAAAAAGAGTTTGGGTATGACACACTGATCGTTTCTTTCCTACTAGAGCGGGTGCCAGTGATGAGACCCAGGATGATTACAGCTGTATTGGGCCCACGCGAGCCAAGACAGGCTCGATGGGCAGCTTTGATCCCGCGGACTAGAGAGGGTCCAATACGTCACTATTTTGATGATGGGTTCTTTGATTGGCTCAACTCTCAGATCATTATGATTGAGGATTATCCCTATGTAGGGATGAACTCCACCGGATATCCGGAGCTAGTGTTGCCCCCTAGCACCTAGTGGGGGCTCAATGGTAAGAAAGGAATGATCAGCGTACTTAGGAAGTATTTTTTATCTTTTGAATGTTTATGCAATTTTTTTTGAAATAGGGTGAAAATATGTTTTGACATGAAGCTTGTTTGTTTGACACAAATGTGGCACCTTTCTGCCCAGCTGGGGCGCCTCGTTATGCACGGTAAGGACTGTAGCTACCCGGGGTTGGCTCAGTAGCAAAGGATGCAAACGCCACCAGAGATGATGATACCCAGATCCTACATGAACTATCCAGAAACTTGGAGGGTTTGAGCAAGGGTGTACCACCTCTTCCTATGCGGGAGGTTCCAGTTTGTCTGCAGCGGCATACTATGGGTGTATCAGAGAGATATCTAGTGCCTCTGAGGAGGATAGACAGGGCAGTTGTATGTTATTTTGAGCATCAATCTTATTTGGTGGAGTAGTTGTATAAATGTCATAGAATGGCTTAGTGTAGCCAAATTTTTGTAAAACACCCAAGTTTTGAGAGATTTTTTGACGTAACTTTTGTACTGGACATGACATATATACATACTTTTGGCGATTTTGGTCCTATGTATTTTTTAATTTTTATGTATTTTCTATGGGACAAAATATATATACTCATGTGTAAATATTTTACAATAAATGTGACAAATGCCAATCTAACACATATTTTTCCAAATAATTGGCCAATGCATTAAATACCCTAGGAACGAGCTCAAATGTGATTTTTTGAAATTGACATTCTAAATGTCGCACCCTTAAAAAATAGCATAACAAGACTGGATGACGGACACGGTAATGATTGTTTAACTACATAATGATGAGCTAGGAATCTAACCTGACCACTAAATTGGAGATGTCGTGAGATGCAGCCTCTGTGAGGAGTTGGATCACTGATATGTACTCGACAACGTTATTGGTTGCGCTACCTATAAAAATTCCCCCAGAACTAAGAAGTTCTGAATTAGGTGTGTAGAGAACCCAAGTAGCTGAAGCAATGTGTCTAGTGTGACGACTAGCATCGTCCACGTATCCGACGTATGATAAGGAGGATGACGGCATCTGTGTGAAATAAAAATATTGAATATGAGAAAAACACCTGAAAAACCCAAAAAATATCCATAGACATCAAGACAATAGGCAAAACTTATATACATAAAATTACAAAGCATATTCCTAGTGCGTAACTAGGCAAAATGCTTCTTTAGATAGAGCCCGTTGCGGGGCTCCGCGAGCGAAATTCCATTACAGTCCTAAAGTTCATAAGCTCCTTTTGAGAGGACTTTGGTGACGACATAAGGACCAAGCCATAATGATTGAATTGTTCCTGCCCCCAAGAGTTTGTGTCTCTGATCATAGAGTAGTACAAGATCACCCTCTTGAAAATAACGAGGCTTGACAGATTTGTCATATTGAGCTTTGACTCGGCGCTTGTGGGCTTCGAGTGCTACTGTGGCATCTCGATGGGTCTCGTCCAAGTGATCGAGTGAGAGCAAGCTCTCTTCTGTGGTGGTGGTGCCAGGTAGGATTTCAATAGTGAGTTTGAGTGATGGAATTTCACACTCGATTGGAAGTACTTCCTCCAGGCCGAATCTGAGTTGGAAAGGTGTGAAGCCTGTGGAAGTTTTAACTGATGTACGGTATGCCCATAATGCAGAATATAACTTCCAATGCCATTTGGTTTTATGGTTGCATACTAGCCGATGAATCATGGTTTTGAGGATGCCATTTACGGCTTCGACTTGGCCATTCGCTTGTGGATAGTAGGATGAAGACTGATCTTGTCTAAATCCTAGCATGGAAGTTAATTCTGTCATCATATGGTTCTGAAAATGTGATCCATGATCAGTGACAATTGAATGGGGTACTCCGAAATTACAGATAACCTCATTAAATAGGAACAAATCGGTGGTTTCTCCATTGGCTCTGAAAGTGGGAATGGATTTTTCCCATTTCGTAAAGTAATCGATCACCACGACAATGTAGTTGTGTTTGTCGACCGAAGTGGGGTTGCATGTAACAAAATCTATTCCCCATTTATCGAAAGGATCGATGGAGATAACCGGGTGGAGGGGGGCAGGGTGAGCATGCATTTTCTTTGTAAAAATTTGACACGGATGGCACTTCTAGACGGCTGTGATGCAATATTTAAATAATGTGGGCCAATAATAGCCTTCACGCAAGATCTTCTGGGTAGTAGCTATGCCAGAAATATGACCGCTACATGCCCCCGCATGATAGTCATTTAAAACGCGTTCCACTTCGTCAATAGTGAGACAATACCAAAGAATAGTATCAACACCACGATGATATAGAGTATCATTGAGTACGAGGTAGTGTTTCACTTGGTGGCGAATACAACGGCAATTTTCCGATGTGAGAGTTGGGTGGAAGCGTTGAGTTTAGAGGTAGAATAGAATGTCTCCATACCAAGGATTAGAAGAATCAACTAAGAATATGGATTCATCGGGAAATGGATCATGAACTACTTCTCTTGGGTCGATTCTGGGAAGGTCCAACAATAATTCGATGAAGACTAGATTTTTATTTGCTTTGGCAACAGTGAAAACCATGTCAAATTGTTGGAGGATCACTATCCATTTGGAATATTTTCCTCTGATAACTTGGCGAAAAAAAATGTGTCACATGGGATTCTCCAAAGCAATAACTGTAGTCTGACGTAGTAATATATAGTGTCAGAGTCGAGTGGCAGTGAAGACCACTGTGAGGGAGAGTTTTTCCACATGTGAGTATCATAGTTCAGGTTCGATGAGACCTTTTGACAAGTAATATATCACATGTTCACTATCGTCATTGTGAACTTGAGCCAGAACCATGCCAAGTGAGGATGGTGAGGCTGCTAGGTAGAGGAGAAAGTCGCGTGAGTAGTCGGGGGCATTAAGGAGTGGGGCTGAAACGAGTGCCTATTTTAAAGCGTTAAGTGACCGTTGAGCTTGGTCATCCCATAAATATAGTGTTCCCTTATTCAATAATCACATAAATCCTTTCGCCATCTCGGCATAGTTGACAATGAATCGACGTAAAAAGTTTTCCTTCCCTTGCAAACATTGGAGTTGCAGGATGGATTGTGGCACCAGCAATTCGAAAATTTATTTAACCTTATCGGGATCAACCCTAATCCCGTGCTTGGAGACAATAAAACCTAGAAGACACCCGAAATAGACCACAAATACGCACTTATGAGGATTCAAACATATATTGTAGAACCTACACCGAGCAAATATTTCTTTCAGATGAGCAATGTGATCAGGTTGTTTCTTGGAATGGATTGGAAGGTCATCCAAGTAATCTTGTACAATATGTCGAATGTCGTGAAAATCGTAGTTCATAGCCCTTTGAAAAGTTTCTCCTGCATTATTCAGACCAAATGGGAGTTTACAATACGTAAATTTGCCCCAAGGACATATGAAAGTAGTTTTATGTTGGTCATTTTTTTAATCACAATCTGGTTATACCCTAAGAAACCATCCATAAAAGAAAAAGACTCACATCTGGCACAATCATCAAGGATCTGATCTATGAATGGCGTAGGATAATTGTCTTTGGGACAAGAAACATTCAGATCGCGATAATCAACACAAAATCGGATGGTGTCTTGTTTTTTTTCTATGAGGACCGGATTGGAAACCCATTCCATCAAAGGAACGGGATAGATGAAACCAATGTTCAAAATTTTTTCTACTTTAGTTTTGATGGCGGCTGCTTTGCGTGGGTGGACAGGTTGGAGTCATTGTCGAATAGGTTTAGCATTGTCATAAACTTTGATTTCATGCTTGACTATAGATGGATATATTTCGGGAATTTCGTTGTAAGACCAAGCAAACACATTGCGGAATTATTTAAAGAGGGATGTGAAGTGTGCAATTTCCTCGGGATTGAAATTTGCTCCAATCTGAATGTTTTCCATGATACCCATTTTGACCAAGATATCTTTGAGCATTGTCTTAGAAATATTTCACATGTTTCCTTCCTAATCGATGGTTTGAACAGTCGTGTAAATGGAAGGGACTATCTCAGGTGGGTCAAAGGATGGGATTTGAGAAGTTATCGCGTCTGAATCAAACATCGAAGCACGATGGTGGAATTCTCCCCAAGGTCGTTCTTCTATAGACATGATCTCTTGAATAGCTTCATCCGTAGGTAGGATTTCATCGAGGAGATCTTTAGAAGGAACTTTGATGGGTGGGGAGTTCATACCATTGGTCGAAACCATAGCCATGGAGGGTTCAGATGTAATTTTGATGGTTTAGTAAACCAACTCAACTGGTGAGAGCGGCATCTGATCTCCATAGGAATCAATGTCTGAAGGTGCCAATAGAATCCATGCATCAATAGAGCTATCCAATATGGTGGATATCATTGCAATTGTATTTGGAATCTCAGGTGGCGGGAGAGGAAAACAACCCATTAGGGAATATGCCTTCAGAAGACTGGTACCAATACTAACTTATGAGTCAGGAACGCCTCCTATTATGGGTACAGTGCTTCTTGGTAATGTGGCATAATCAGGGGTGAAAAAAGATAATTGATCCACTGTGCCTATTTTTCTATCTAGAGGAAAGAGGATGAGATAGAAAACGGAAGAAACAATGGTAGTCATGGCATATGACCAACTGCGACCTAGCAATATATTATAGTCAAGATGACGATCTACGACTTCAATGTCCATCATTATAATTTTCCCACTAAGTGTAATGGGAAAGCTAGCAAGGTAGCATTTTGGGAGGAAAGTGTGGTCATCAAAAGCTTTGAGGGAATTCGACAGGGGAGATAAAGTGGGAGAACCCAAAGCGAGCCAGCAAATACTTGACATAATGCAGGTCGAAGCACCTTCGTCAATAACAGTACGATGGATTGGTCTCCCTTTAGACACAACTTGTATCTGGAATGCAATCTGGTGTGAAAGGCGAGGTTTAGATTTCTCCATGTCAAAAATAGCTAGCGTATAATCCTGGGGGTCAATCCCACCAATGGCCAAAAGCAAGGCTTTCCTTTGTGTTGGACAAGTTTGCAATACTTTGAGATCAGACATGGCTGATGGTGCTTGCGCCAAATCTTCTATGATGTTGTAGTTTTGGGCGACACGTGCCGAGGTCTTATAAGTCTTGTGACGAAGTGTCCGTTTGGGGGGACGAATTGCGGGGTCAATAGTAGGCCGTTCGATATGAAAATCGTTGGGCAGCGGTGGATTTGAACTGGTACCAAGTTCTTGAGTGTCTATAATAGGATTTCCATAAATTTTGGCTCGTGTTTGGATTTCAACAGTTTCTATGCCATAAATGGCAGATGGTTCTTCACCGGAAGTATGTGAACCACCATTGCCCCTTTATGGGGGTTGTGGTGGGTTTGAAACCATGTGTTTTTGTTGTTGTTGTTGATTAGGGAAGGGATTATTTAGGATGCCAAGTGTCCTCCCAAAGTCCTTGTTTGCAATAAAATCCGTGCATTCCTGCAGCCAAGGGAATTTGTATGTCAAGTGGTCCTCCGCACAGATTTTGCAAGGAAATTTCATGGGTTTTTCCTTCCCTTTGCCTTTTTTAGCATTGTTTTTCTGATTGGGATTATTCTGATGGTCTAGCTGCTCTTCCGAAGAAGATGTCTTTTTCTTGTTCTTCTTATTATTTCCACTGGGTTTTTGTGAAGTTTTCACAGAATTTACCTCAGCGGTAGGCAGAGTAGTTGACTGGTTAGGGGCATTAGCAACCAAAGATGGCTAGGAGGTTTGCCCTTGAGACTGTTTTGTGGCTACGCCAGAGATTGTGCCAACGAGATAGTCGGCGTGGAATCCAAGTTTCTAAGTAGCGGGAGAATTTGGATTACCAGGGGCATGGGGAGTAAATAATAAAGTGTGCTAGATTGTGAATAGATTAAATATAAATGATGGGCACGACGAATGGATTGATCTTCTGTGACCGCACTGGATAAGCAAATGTCTTTAGCTAGGGTTGGTAACACATATTTACAAAACCAATTAGCTAGGAGATTATCTGGGATTGGCGCTTTGACAAGCCTCCTCCTACGCCTCCATTCATGAATGTGATCAAAGATGTGGGTGGCGGTGTCTTGGTGTAATGAGGTTAAAAGTTCAGTACCGGTTTCAAATATGATAGGTAATTTAAAATTTTATAGAAATTCCGTAGCTAAGGCACCAAAAGTGTAGATGGAAGTGTGTGGTAATTCAATATACCACTTGGCAGCATTTCCAGTGAGAGTGGGGGGAAACAACCGAAGCCGGATGCTATCATCCACCATGGAATTAGATACAGACCATAGATGAAAGGTGGTGATGTGTGAAGCCAGATCCTTGTTTTAGATACATCCAGATTCTGTCGGGATGTCAGACAGAATCTTGTGTGGAACTGGAGGCCAGAGCAGGTTATGATTGATGGGATTATTAGTCAGTTTATAGATGTCAGGGATATCTAGAGCTGCTAAAAATGGAAATTTTGTGTTTTCTCCTTGATCTAGACAAGGAAGTATTGGATGACTGTTTGGACCATATGGTCCGCCCATCAATGTGTTACCAGTAGGATAAATAGGACTTTGATAAAAATTTCCTATGGGTAGAGGGGTAGGGATATATGGTTGCTATCCATAGGGCATATTGTATTGCAAGGCGAACGATTGGTTGCCCCCAGGATAAAAATGCCCCCTAGTCTAGATAGAGGTTGGGGTGGTTTGGCCCATATGGATGCAATAGAGTTGCCCGAAGGCATGATATTACTTGCATAGTTCAGCAACGGCATAGACCCTATGTCAATATTTAAACCACTTAAGGGAATAGTGTTAACAATAGGTTGTCTGGTTTGTCCTAACAATTGCAGGGGTAGTGAAATGTTCCCTATTATTTGTGTGCTGGTGACACTGCCCCTTGGTATGGAGGCCAAGGGGTTTGAACTTAGCAAAGGGTTCCAACCAAAAGGGTTGTTAAAAGGAACCAAAGTAGTCCCACTCATGGGAGGGGAAACCATAGGCCTCAATGTGGTCATGGTAGGAGTAGATCCCGAAGGACTCGGTGAGTTACTCACAGTTGTGATGACCATAGGGTTGGTAATAGGCATAATTTGACTACTGGGGTTACCAAGTAATGGCATAGAACTAACAACTGGCGGGGAGGATGGTGGCAAGCCCGGGATGGTTGCCATTGGTATCGACCCTGTGGATGCCAGTTGTGAAATGGATGTTTGTGCGGCCGAAGACATGTCTTGGCGTGGTGGAATCTGAATTATCACAGTTGCCAACTGATCAGTGAGTGGAGGATTGTAATGAGGTACAACGCCTTCTGTAAAAGGGTCCTCTAGAAATTCCATATGATATCAAGCTATGTGAAAATTTGGATCTTTCAATAGAGACTGCTCTTTCGCAGAAGGGTTCACCAAGGTTCAATTCTTCTTCTAGAGTCAAAGGAGGTAGACCTTGCTATCGTCGGGATAGACCACATGAATAAGAAAACACCACGGTGACCGGTTTATTTTTAACAAATTTTAATAAATTGTGATGTATTATAAATTATCAATGACAGTAACCACACACCTATAAAAAGAAGAAAGAAAAAAGGACTCTCTAAAATCAATCAGCAAGTAGCCAGAATAGGATGCCCTATTTGCTGGAGATGAAACCCAGTATCACAATAGCATATAGAGAGGGTTGGTCGTAAGTACAGTTATGGTTACTCTAGAGCTTCACCTCAACCTCAGATAATAGGTGTAAGCACTCTCATGAAGATGAGTACCATTCACAGAGTAGGTCCGTCTGTTTCAGGTACAAGGACAGCCCATCCCAGTCACCTTCTGTAAGTCCCTAAAAAGTTTGGCCACTAAGCATACCTCAAATCACAGACATCATCAGGGGGCTCATGGTCGTAGAGAACATGCTATATGGGCAGAACACCTAGATCCCGATCTAGTTTCGACATCCCTAAAGGGACCCCCAATATATAGCATGCCCACTGAATGCAGTCGAAGGTGGGCTAATTTCTTGTGCACCCAAGTGTTTCCTCACGCTTAGCTCCAGTGAAGGAGTGGTCCCGATAATATGAGTACAGTAGGATTTCGCTTGTTAATGACTCTAGTCTTAAGTTTTGAGATCTTGGGTGATTTTCTCACTTTTCCGAACCCAAGATCCTAGCCTAAACTACTATTGGTGTGACCTCAGAAAATGTTATATGATTGATTTTATTATCGCTTGATTCTTATTTTACTTGATTATTAGTCTTGCGGAGGGGGAGTGGACGTATGAAATGTAATGAGACTCTGACTCAGAAAACCATGCAAAATATGCTCTAAATATTCAATTCGATGAAGAGTATTTCTACCAGCAGAGGTTTTCTTTCAACATCCATGCACTAAACATTCAAATAACACAGTTCAAATTTAAATATTTAGACATCAAATTATCTCTTTTTATAGTCTTTTAATCAAAAATTTCATAATTGTTCCAGATGGATACAAAAAAAACTAAATAAGAAAGAAAATTTCTTTATCTAAAAATCAAATGTATTCGACACTAGATTTTCAAATAAGAACAAATAAACAACAATTCCATCTGGTAAACAAGCACAGGGGTTCAGCAAAGGAGTGGTTTTGATGGCTAAAAAACTCTGCAACCAAAAAAAAAAAAAAACACAATAGGAGTGAACAACAAATTTTGGTTGAGTAATGCACTCATTCTAAGAAAAAATTGTGTTAATGCAGGGACTAACACACTGTAATCAAGCAGAGACCATGTTATAATGCTCTGTAACACTAGTAAAGGCAGTGTTAGCCAGGGTAAAATTCTTCAGATGGCCAAACAGGGTATGAACTGAACTTTGTGAGCTTTTGAAATGTTTACTAGGCATCAAAGCTGGTCAGGAAGGTATGTGAACAGAGGAAAGAAGGAGGAATGAAACAAATAGCCTAGAAACTTGGGGTTAAACATCCCCAGTGGAGTCGCCAATTCTGCTATAGGGTAAAATTCTTGGGTTATTGGTTATCGAATATCCCTCTCATGGCTTTCCGGTGCTCGACGCAGATAGTAAGATTAGCTGTATAGTTCACAAAGAAGATGCATATATGTTCATATCAACTTAAAAAACTTGATGGAATGATATGGAATATTACCTCTTTTTAGATCTTGAAGTCTTTGGAGAGCACTAAGCAGCGAAGCAAGAATCCTCCTTCACTAGCTCCAAATCCCGACCCTGTGATCAATCAAAGCACCCGTGTAATCTATACGACAATATATATTCCCTATCAATTAAATTAACATATGATAAATACTGAGCAATGCACATCTAAGCCATTCATCTCATGCTATATAATTAACTGAGAAACAATAACAATATTGATGCATTGAATGGACAAAACAAATACAGTTCTATAGATTTATAAAAAGGAGGATTACAACCATCAGTTGTACCAAGCCCTCCTCAGTCTTCCAATCTCTCTCTCTCTTTCTTTGAATGTGGTGATGTCTTAATAAACAAGTTCTCAATGAACCTCTTTGATCTTTTACCCTCACACTACAACAACAAAATGCTCTGCTTCACATGTATTCAAAAAACCTTCGACCCTAGACCAAGAGCCTACAGCTCCATTTTATAGGAGATGGAGAGGGAAAACCTTGCCTTTCTCCTTCCACCAGTTATAAATAGAAAAAACAAGATGTTTCCTCAATTTTTAATGCTTTTTCCTTTCTTTAGAGTTTATCTCTTTTTGGAAAGACCCAATAAGAGGTTAGTGTCTTGCAGTTTCCATTTTTCACTGACTCTCTATGAGAAAAAGCTAGTGTTTCAAATAATTCTCCGCGGGTTTTTCCTGTTTCAAACTCAAAACATGGGTAATGCTACCCTCTAGGCTAAATAGAGTGTTGCCTTAGCCACTAACATGACCTTTTCATGGATCAGGTGCATTATAACACACTTTGGCTATTATATGGGTGTGTTACCTTGGCAGAAGTAGGTTTAGTTTAGGCTTCTTTATTCCTTCCATATTTATCTTCTCCTCTGAGCTAATGATGAGGTTATTTGGCCTGTAACAAAAATTCAAGATAACAAATAAATTTAATCAATGAAGAGGGAATGCCTAAAATTAAATGATCAAGATACAAAGAAATTTAAGGCAACTTCTCAAGCATGGACAAATGGCATGATCAAAACATGGCCTCTGGCTAAAACCTAACAAGTAATACTTCAAAGAGAGATTCCAAAACATAGTTTAAATAGAATCAAATAGGCAGGGCTAACCATAAAAAAATATTTGAAAACTACTATATTGAACCATTCATGGAATAAACAAGCATAGGCAGATCTAAGGAGCAACTAAGAATTCCTTAAACAAACCCAGCAGAAGAAAACATAAAGACAATAGACAACAGGAAGGACTAACGTGCCTCCAACAACATTTCTTAGTCTATACTCTTCTATTCTACTGCAACATAGAAGGATGGAAACATAATGAAAACATGAAAACAAGAACTAATAAAGGCACATCACCATTAACCATGCTCACGGATCCTGCAAGCTATCCTCCTTCATCATCAATCCAAACAAGCCATTTAAAAACTCCACAAGACCAATTTCTTCTTCAAACTCAAGAAAACCGTGTATTTCTCTCAAAAATCATCAAATTCCAACATTTAAAATGAAGCCCTCATGCTCTATTTATATTAGCAAAGGAGGGAAAAAACCCTAGATAGGGTTGGAAAATGTCAAAATCACTCATAAATGTCATAAATGCCCAAGAGACCATGCAAGGCCCAAGGCACAAAATATCCCATGAAATAAATGCCAAAATAACTTCTAGCACCTATTATAGAGTGATTTTCCTTAAAAAACACTAAAATATGATTTTGCAATAAATGAGTGTGTTTTGTTGACTTTTGGCCAAAAACACACAGTGTTTTCCATAAGCACAGCACCACCTTAGGCAGAAAATAGGTCCTGTGGCAGCCAAGTTTTGGGGGCCTTACCGATGTTGGATTTTTCTCCGTGATGGCCCGTTGGAAAGCTTGCTGAGTCCTCATTCTAGATATACTTTTTTTTCCTGATTTAGAACCTATAACCTGTTCAAAAAATCAAATCCCCAAGACTGCTTTAAGCGCAGCGCCAGGCCTGAAACGGAGGTAGAATGGTGAAAAATGAAGTGTTTTTTGACCTTTTGAGGGGTCAAAAAGCTCCAATTCCTTGAAAATTTGGTGAGAATAGTGTGCTAGTCATGATAAATCCAAAAATTTATAGTTTTCCCTCCAAGGATGCCTGAGGGAAAAGCATAGTGCTAGTGGTGCTATGCTTATGGACCTTCAAATTCTTAAAAAATAAAAAGCTTGTCCAAATTCCTTCAAAATTGGTGGATGTCTCCCTCAAGGGGTTTGAGAGACTCATAGGGAAGCTGATGCAAAAATTCGAAGTCTAGCTTGGTATTTTCCTTATTTTAGTGCTCTAATTTCAATGAGGGCCTCTTTGATTTTGGCACAAGCAAGTTTGTTTTTCACTGCATAGTGCTTGGTCATCTTTTTCTGGAGATCAATGCCCCTTTTTACCTTCTTAAAATACTTGTGTTCATTCTTATAATACTGAATGATACACTGGGCCATGCTAAAATCTCTCTCTAGCTCCCTAATTTGTGTATCTTTACTTTAGAGTAGTATTCTAGTGGTCATCTCCTCATCTTCATTATCACTGTCAAGGTTAATGAATTGGGGCTCTTGTTTAGTTTGCCTTCCTTTCTTACCTTTCTCACCTTATTTCATCTTTTGTTTTCCCTTCTCAAGCTTTTGAGCTGAGGTGGATGGCATGGACCCTTACCTTTTGGAGGCAGCAAACACTAGCTGTGGCCCTCTTTGGTATGTGAGTGAAAGAGGTGTGATTGTGGTCTTGTTGGTGTCTTTGTCATGGCTGTGATCCTCATTACGAATATCACCCTCTACACTTTCTTCATTTTCATTATCACTGAGGGGCTAATTATTGTCGTGACTTTTATGACAACTGTCATGAATTTCATGACTATTTTCTTCTTTTTTGTCTTGTCCCTCACTGTCTTATTGATCATCTGCCTCTTTCTCACTATTTTTTACCTCCTCCTCACTATGGTTTGTTTCATTGGTATCACTGTTGCCTTCAATTTCTGCATTCTCCTCGTTGTCATCCTCTTTGTCATTGTAATCTTCTTCCATATCTTCATTATCTGTCTCTGCCTCATCATCATTTTCTTCCTCTTCCTCATCATTTTCCTCTTCATCATCATCTGATTTTTCTTCACTTTGGACTGATTTATTGTCACCCTCACCTTCTCCATTTTTATTTGACTCATTATCATTATCTCCCTCATTTTCACTTAATTCATCATTGTCACTTCCTTCTTCATTTTATGCATCGAGAGAAGGAGAAGAGGGGAGGTTTTCTTGAGGTGAGGGCACTTTTGTAGATGATGAGGGAAAGCTAGGTTGATGAGAGAGCTGTGGACTTGTGAAGACTTCATGTGCTGTGAATATCTCCCAAGGTATACTGATCCAGGTGGATATTGGTAGCCACCTGCCTATTCCACTTGGGGCTCCACCATTGTCTCTTTCAGTTTTTTCACAACTTACTATTTTTAGCTTTTTTTCAGGTCCTAAACTTCTGGAGCCATTTTGAAGCCCCAAATGGAGATAGTATGCCAAAGTTACGTCCCAGGGAAGTTGAAACACCAATTTACCCAAACGGGGCCCATAGTTTTTCCGCTTCATCTCCTAGGGTTAGGTTTTTTGACGTTTAGAGTTCTCCATTGTTTCTCCATAATAAATAGGCCCTCGAGCCTCATTGTAACATAGTTCAGAGGTCTGTAGCCGCCACATCTCTTCTCAGAGATTTGCTACCAACACCCTAGATATTTTATTTCCATCATGTTTGTAAGAATATTTCTATGATTTCATATTAATGAAATGAAGCCTTATTTCCATTGTATTTCTATATTTATGTTTATTTTTGTATTCTTTTGTGTTCCTGCATAAATCTGGATCAATGGTATCAGAGCGGTCTTCTTTTTCTCGATCCTTCTTTGCATGTCCCCAACGAGGTGAGGGTATAAGGAGTTAGGACTCGATATGGTGGAACCTTTACAAGATAAGCCTCGCAAACCCCGACGGACACCCATGGGGGATGAAAAGAAAGATGAGATAGTAGGAGATCCTATCAAAATATTGCTCGAGGATACCCTCGAAAAACAAAGGAACGCGATGATGGATAAATTTACCTAGATCCTTCAACGACTGCCCATCGGCGGCGCATCTGCATCCAACAGCCACTCTGGAGGCGCGACTCCCTTTAAGGTACAAGTAAACTTTGACATTCCCATATTTGAGGGTCAAATAGATGCAGATTCCATAGATATATGGTTGAATCTATTAGAAGGATATTACTCAGTTCATGACTTTTCTAACCGGGAGAAGGTTATTTTTTCACTCCTCAAAGCTACCCCCCATGTCAAGGACCTACTGTGAGAAAAAGGGCAAGAAAAAACCCTCTCTATTCTCATTTTTACCCACTTGGAATTCTTTCCGAGATGCCATCAAGGAACAATATTATCCCGTGGGGAGCTATGAGGACAAGTACATACAATGGACCACGCTATGGAAACAAAGGGATCAAGATGTGCATGAGCTAACGAATCTGTTCCATACCCTACGCACAAAGTTGGGTATCAAATATTTAGAGAAACATTTGGTGCTAAAGTATCGCGGTTGTCTACACAGATACATTCAGGAGGAAATGGAGTTCCTCGACATCTCCTCGCTTGGTACGGCATACCGGTATGCTACCAAGATTGAGCAGAAATTCAAATAGAAGAAGCAAGACTTTGGATTTGTGAATCAAAAACAAGGGAATGGTGCCCCCAAACCACATAACAAAGGACAAAGCCAAAGCATGGTGGCCCAAGCAACCTGCCAAAGACATAAGCAAATAAAAACATTGCGAAGCAAAAGAAGGACATGGGAAAGTGGTGTGAGTGTCAGGCCAAGCAGTCACTGGTGGGCGAGATGAGGGATTCTGAATTAGATGCATGCTCCAACTCTAAATCAGAACCTGACAAGGTGAATGAAAAAGGGAAGTATATTATTGATGCGGAGCCCAATGCCACTGTTGCCACTACAAATATCTAGAAGGAGGAACCGGAAGATCCAGAGGGGGAAAAGCATCTCTTCCACTCCCAGATGTGGGTAAAGGGTTCCCCGCTACGGTTCATTGTCGACAATGGGAGCCAAAAGAACATCATTTCAGCAGATTTCGTGAAGCGGTTGGGCTTGCCGACTACAGCGCACCCACAACCATACTTGTGGAAGCGACATGCTGTGTAAGAGTCCCAGCCTCACACTATTATTGCTACTTTGGGAAATAAATTATACAGGATACCAAAGGTACCACCACCTCCCACTATCTCTTTGGTTACTACAAAACAATGTAGTAAGCTCATTTCCCAAACCAAGAAATCTGTTTTCCTGATGATCCACCCCCAGGGAAAGAAGAATATTGTGGCCATGACCTCCAAATCGGGCTCCTCTGCACGACAATAAAAAATGGACAAGGTTGTGGGGGAGTATGGTGACATCTTCACCTCACCCACAGGGGTGCCTCTACACTTTCAGGTCAAGCACCCCATTGACCTGACCCCAGGTGTGTCGCTACCCAATGGACCGATCTATAGGTGCTCTGTTTCGGAGAATGATGAAATTAAGAGGCAGATTTAGGAGATGTTGTAGAAAGGTCACATCTGGCCAAGTTCATCACCGTGTGGGAGCCCGATCATGTTGGTACATAAGAAGGATGGGACTTGGAGACTCTGTTTTGATTATTGGGTTATGAACAAGATCACTGTCCAGAATAGGTACCCAATCCCACGGATTGTTGACCTTCTGGACCAACTCAAAGGGGAAAAATATTTCAGCAAGATCAACTTGAAATATGGGTATCACCAGGTACCAATTAAACCCTCTGATGTGTGGAAGACTGCCTTCAAAGCCAAGGAGGGCCTTTTTGAATGGCTCATCATGCTTTTTAGATTGCCAAATGCTCCCGCAACCATCATGAGGTTGATGGATGAAATCTTGTGTCCATTCACCAACACATTTGTAGTGGTATACTTGGATGAAATTTTGATCTTCAGCCAGACTTGGGAAGAGCACCTCCACCACATCCGAGAAGTCCTCCAAACACTACAGCAACACAATTTGTGTGCCAATTTGGGGAAGTGCACTTTTGGCATGACCTAGATTCAATATCTGGGATACATTATTAATGAAAGGGGGGTGCATGTGGATCTAGCCAAGATCCAATTCATTCAGGATCAGCCAGCCCCAACAACCCTAACAGAGCTTCGCAGCTTTCTAGGTGTTGCTAATTTCTACCGTAGGTTTGTGTTGGGATTCTCTCATATCACTTGGACCTTGAGTCAAGTCACCAAGGGAGGAGCGAAAGCAAAATTCTGTTGGTCGGAATCTCAACAGAAGGTGTTCATAGAATTGAAACATTGCCTCTGTTCTACCCCAGTGCTCACATTACCATACTTGCAACAACCATTTTAGATCGAGACAGATGCCTCTGACTATTCTATTGGGGTAGTTATTACTCAATAGAGGCATCCAGTGGCATATCACAGTGAGACATTGTCTAACACAGTTTGAAATTATCCCACTTATGATAAAGAAATGTATTCCAATATGTAGGCTTGTCGACAATGGAAGCATTAAATTTTTGGGAAGGAGACAATCATCAACACAAACCACTGACCCCTCTAGTTCATAAAGACACAGGGGAAGTTTCAAAATGATTGCCATCAGAAGTGGTCTACATATCTGCAACAATTTCATTTGAACGTCAAGTACAAGAAGGGTAGCACCAATAATGTTGCAGACTACCTCAACTGACCACCGATCGTGGCCATAACCACCGTTCTCAACTCTTGTGGGCATGAGACTTCTCATTGGCTGCTTCTCTACAAGAGCGATCCAGAATTCAGCTACACATACAAGGCACTCTTGGGGGGTATGCAAGTTCCAAATTTTCACCTCCAAGATGCACTATTATGTCACCTGGGACACCTTTATGTTCCTTCAAGAGAGCATGCTAAGGTGATATGGGAAGCACACTACAGTCGAGTCATTGGGAATTTTGGGGTCGAGAAAATAGTGGTAGTACTACAGAATTATTTATATTGGATGAACCTTCAACAAGATGTCAGGAAGTACATCAGATCCTGCACTGCTTGCGCCATTGCCAAACCGACCATCAAGAAGAAAGGGCTCTATACTACGCTACCTACCCCTAGTTGAACTTGGGAATCCATCTCCATGGATTACATGTTACACCTTCCTTCTAATAAGCATGGAAATTACTGTGTTTTCGTGGTCGTCGACAGATTCTCAAAGATGGCCATTATGGCGGCCTGCAAGAAGAATATCTCAGTAGAAGCCACTGCTAAACTCTTCTTTGAACGAGTGTGAGTGCAATTTTGGATCCCACAATCTATCATATCATATTGCAATAGCAGGTTCCTCAACACATTTTGGTCCAGCCTTTGGTCAATGTCGAACACCAAGCTCACCAAGTCCACAACTTTCCATCCCCAAATTGATGGCCAGATAGAGGTCGCAACAGGATGATTGTCCACATTCTGCGCATGTAAAATTCAAAGCATCCACGCACATGGGCTGAGAGCCTTCCATATGTACAACACAGTTATAATCAGGCTCTCCATAGCTCAACCGACCATATCCCCTTTTAGGTGGGCTTGGGATTCCAGCCACTATGTCCCATTGACGTGTCCATGCCATTTGCAGCTACTCAGGCCGAGTTGCCTCATGTCTATTCTAAAGATGACAAAGAAAAAAACTTCATCGAGCGCATTTAGCACATCCACCAATGGGTTCATGACATATTGGATAGAGAAAATGCTAAGTACAAGAAATGACATGATCAACATCGGGTGCCACACAACTTCCAGCTGGGCGAAAAAGTGTGGCTACATTTGCAGAAGGAGAGCCTCACTAGACCCCACCACAAGATTCACCCACTCCGATATGGGCCGTACACCATCACCAAGGTTGTAGGGAACATTTCCTTCAAGCTCAGTATTCCATCATTCCTTGGTCTGCACCCAGTATTCAAAGTAGACTGCTTATTAGGGTCCTGTGATTTGGCTAATTGGCAAACCAAATGACAAGGCAACATTCAAACCAAGATTTAGAGCTCTAGTATCTAGCCCTCCTAGTCTCAGAGAGGGATCTCTCAATTTTTTGCACAGATATGTCTTGTTTTCTTTTAAGGGTTGATTTTAGGCTATTTATTAAGTGCATGTTTGTTTGTTTGGGTTTGGTTGGTTGGACATGAATGATCTAGTAAGCATAGATAGAAAGGGGAAATATCAGAGCCAATGGGAAAAGGAGTCAAGAAGAAGTTATAACAAGCTCAATCAATGGATATGGGATATCAAAGGGAAAATCTAACTTGGCCAGTGGATCTTGGTTTTGGTGGATGAAATGAAATGCACATTAAGGATTTAGAAGGAGAAGTAGAACTAAGGGCAATTAAGAATCCTTAATTATATGTACTTCTCAACAAATGGACTTAAAACATCATTTGAACATGAAGAGGCATTCCATAGATAGGGCTAACCATAAATTCTAGAAACCACACTTCAGAAAAAAAAAATTTCAAGACAAACTTTTCAAATGAAATCTAGGAGTCCAGGAACGCTCTATTTCATCCAAATATTTCACCTTCAAGGAATTTAGAAAAAATAAAATATTAAAAAATAACTGTATCATTGAAGAGGGAACGCCTAAACATCTCTGATTATAATTATAAAAACCTTCAAAACAATTATCTCAGCAAGAACAAAGGGTATGATCAAAACAGACCTCTTTGGCAGACTGTAAACAATGGTACTTTAAAGGGAGACTTCAGAAACAATTTTCAAGTTGCAGCAAGTAAGCAGGGAAAACCATAAATCATTCTTGAGACCAAATATTTGAACTATTTCTGAAATAAACAAGCATAAGGGTTCAAGAGAGAAATTAAGAATTCTCTAGAATGCCTCAGCAGAGGAAAACATAAAATAGTGGAGAGTAAATAGGCCTAAGGTGCTTCTAGGAGACATTTCTTAGCCTAAAATTTTTACTCTACTGTAGTAAGGAATGATGAAACATAATGGAAAACAGGAAAAAACATTAACAGATTAGAATACATCACCAACAGCCATGCTCGGGGATCCAATGATAAAGCCTTCTTATTAAAAAAACATGTCAAAACATCATCAATCTTCCAATACTTCAATTTCTTCTTAATCTTTAGCCAGACTATGTACAACTTCAAAGAGTTCAAATGCCCACACTTCAATGAGTTCCAAAGCAGTATTTATGCTACAAATGAGGAGGTGGAACTCTTCTAGGGTTCAAAATGTTATTAATGACGGATTAAATACATTCCTAGCCTTGAAAACCATGCAAGGCCTAAGGTAGGAACATCTATGCAGCTACTTCTATGTTTAATAAGTTTTTCTTAACTTTCTAAGGATAAAATAGGTGAAAATGTTGACTTTAAGGCTTGATCCTCATCTTTACATTAACTGTATTGACAGTTTTTAAAATATTTCTTGCTAGGTAATAACTGTTGATTGGCTTTATGGATAGAAAGTAGGCCACCGGTGTCAGTTACATATTTCTGAGCAAATAATTGCTTCCCTTTGATGCATTCGAGGCTTTTTAGCCTATGTTTCCTTAATTTCATCATTAAATTTTGTCTATAGGCCTTTTTAGCCTTGATCTATTCTTTAATTAATCTTCTTTGTTGTTTATGCTTTATCACTGTTTAAACAGTTTGTTCTATTTATTTATCCTTTGACCTTTAGATTTATAATCACTGACTTAAAGGACTGATATTTGTCTCTTCAGTTTTTACTTTGATTAAGTCTTTGGTCCTTTGTTTCTTCACATCTTCACTGATCTTCTTTGTAATTTTGTGTGCAGGGACACATTTCTTTGTGGTGCTCGAGGATTCATCATCGACTGATGATCATGATTCATCATCGATCATACTTTGGAGAAAATCTCCTGATCTTTATTTGTTTAAATCAAGAACCCTAGATCGTTATCCAGAACTCAATTTTTCCAATTCTTAACTGTGAGAGGGCATTTCGGCCCTTGTCCACCATTAAACCTGCAATCAAACAAAAACAATTAATTTTAAAACTTGCACTTTTGTGGATTGAAACTGCATTTTAGGGTTCTGAGGGTTAGGAATGTTCCGCAGAGGAGGAGGAGGAGCAGGGGCAAGGTTCTGTATGCAGAACCAGGCGAGGATGTGAAGAAATTTAAAATTTTTCAAGAGAGGCTGAAGGAGGTTTTGGCAAAAACCATGGTGGTTTATCACTCGAGTTATCGATGGTAAGCGGTAAAGGTCCAAATGGATGTGATACCATTCAGAGATCGCCATGCGTCCAGGCTAATATCGTCTATTTCACATGGACAAAGGCCATTAAACATTAGCATTAAAATTTGTGCGATATGCGATTTCCACTGTCAGATCTCAAGGAGTGAGATCGACAGTGCGGGTGGAGCCCAAAGGTGGGGTGCAACTTCGGTAGTGGAGTACAGGTGGAGGAGAGGGATTGGGCGATGATTTTATGGGTGGAACGTGGGGCTGGTGGTGATGTGTCAGCTATCTTTTCAGGTAGCAAGAGTGTGCGTCGGGAGAAGGAGGAGAGGCGGGGAGCGATAGCCTTTAGATCAAGCTTGATCAACGGCTGGGATTTCTTGGAGGAAAAGTAGTGGCGGGGTAAGAAAAATGGAGAAAGGACTAGGAGAAAGGGTGGGGGATCGGTCCTGTAGGAGCAGATAAGATCGGGGGTTGGGAGATAAAGGTGCCAATGAGATGGCAGGTGGTCATGGCCCTTGGTTTTATGAAGAAAAAGGGGCTAAGGTTTTTAATCCTGAAGGGCTTAAGGCCTTAATATTATCAACATGGGCAGAGTTAGGCCTAAAAGAGAGTTTTGAGCCCTTTGAGGGTTTCGGCAAGGTGTAAAAGGGTGATTTAGACCAAATAAGGGTGTGTATAATGGTTTAAAGGGGTTTTTAGAGGAAATGGAAGTTTTATGGAGAGAAAAGGGTCTTTTTAGAGGGAAAAAGACTGATAGGGAAAAAATAGGGGTAGGAATGATAAAATGGGGGAATGAAATGTAGGTAAAATGGTGGAAATAGCCTGAAATTAGTTCTTTTCTGAGATGGTAGGATAACTTGGAAGCTTTAAGTGAATATTTTTGGTGATTTGATAAACTTGGGATAATGAAGGCCATGAAATTTCTAGAACTCACAATGTTTCTGCAAATATTGTTTCTAGAAATCTGATATTTTCAACTTAGTCATCTTTGGATAAGATCAAATTATTGATGACAATAGTGGCTCCACTTGGGGCGGGTAGCTTTCTTTCAAGGTGTCTAGAACCTCAGAAAATAAATCTTTGAGTTTCAGCAGACCAGTGCCTTATCCATTGGGAAGATTCCTCCTTTTTCTTGCTAATATTTCTCTGAAAAAGACAACTTTTATCAATCTGCAACATGTAATTTCTTGAAATAGCACCTCTTCCTACCCAAACCTACTTGTCCTAACATTTTCTCTTCCTCTTTGAGTGCATTTGAACTAGAAAACTCTTAACATCAACATTTTATTCGTTTGAAAACAGGAAAAAATAATCTAAACCTACCCTTATTTCTTTCATGAGTTCATATTAAACAGTTGAACTCATAAATTCTCTACCTATTCCACTATCTGTCAGTATTAAGCTATCCAACAGATCTTATTCTCTATTCTAAACAGGAAATTTAAAACATAACCAAATCAAGATTAGACAGTCTGATCTACTATGGGGTTATGGCATTTTGTACAAGCTGCTCATAGACTTTATTTGTAGAAATTTGAAACAAAACTGAGAAGGCTTAAGATCTGAAATTAATATACATCCTTATTTCTTTCATTGGTTTAGATTTTGATCTTTTAGAACCATATATCTCTTCTCCTAATCCAATCTACTGATAATCCAAGTCTAAAATAATCTTATCAATCAATGTTTCTACTAACTTATCAACATAAATTTAAAGCATGTTCAACCATGATTAGGCTAGATGATTGAACAATATATCATTTTGAATCAACAGTGGCATTTAGACTTGCACACTTTCAGAAAATTCTCTTTTTTTGGTATGGGGTTGTACCTTTCTTCTTTTAATCTTCCCTCTTTTTCTTTTTCTTTTGTTTTTGTATTTTTTATTCTTTTTAAAAAAAAAACAAAAACTAACTAAATGCTCACAAGCTGAGCTTATTTTCTTTCCTATCTAACCTAATCTAACCTGGAAAATTTACATATTTAGCTAATGAACTCCCTTTTCCAATATAGCCAATCAAGTAAATGGTTCCATGATTGGCCTTTTCTCATCTCCTTGAGCATGTTGGAAAAACAGGGCCACTCCCATTTCCCTTGCTCTTTAGCAGCAGTGCTAAAAAAATTTCTTGCACTTGGCCATAACCTGCTCCTAACAACCTTTACTCCCTCTTCAAATGTCTTCAAGAAATCAGCAAAGGGATCTTGAAATAATACCTATTTATGAGTATTTGAAAGATATTTTTCAACCAGGATTACTCTTTCCTCCACTGGATCAAGCTTAATATTATTTTGAGAAAGAACTTCCTCCTTATCTTCATTATCATCTGAACTGGAGGACTCATCATATATTGTAGTGGTGTCCTCTTGTAGTCCTGGTATGCTCTGATTCAGTGGACTATACTCTGTGAAGATATCATCATATTCTTGAGCAAGGGTATCTTTTATTACCTCAACCCTTTCAGGAGAAGGCTCCTTATCTTCAACTTGCTCAAGAAATTCCTCTTTCTTCTCAACCTCAACATCTCAATTGATAGATTTCTGACTCCCAATTATGTGAAAGCTATTTCTTATGGATTGGATTGGTTTATTGCTACTTTCAAGATGATGATAGTGAATTTCATGACACCAATCAACTGTTGATTTCCTTGCATGATTGCTTTCTGCTAGAAGCTCATCATCATCATCAAACTAATCAAGAATTGGAAAATCATTAGTATAAACAATCTCACCAATCAAACATACTGGATTATCAGTTTATCTTTCTTTAAGCTGATCTACAAGTTTATTTTCTGGTTCAAGAAAACAAGGTTCAGTAGGTATATGAGTAGAAGTGTTTTCTTTAAATGAAGTTTTGAGGGCTGGCTATTTGTTTAATATCTAATCAATTTCTTCTTCTATTAAAAGAGAAGGAATTTTCTTTTTTCTCTGGATAGAAACACAATAGTCCTTTTCCTCTTCTGTTGACTGATTATGAGGTTGGATATCTTCTTGAGCCTCTCTTATGGGATCTTTACTTGTGTTTGCAGGAAAATTTTGAGGATTCTCTTCTATTTCCTAATCTTTTCCACTCTCAAACAACTCTTCTTGATCTTTGTGATGGTTAGTTTGAGGTTCATGAATTGTTTCTGTTACATTGTCAGGATGCCACTCTCTTTTGAAAATCTAAAATGAGTTATCACATAGAGGGAGAGTCCCTATATGTGTTGATTTTTCTTCCATTTCAGGTTCTTGTTTCCTAGGAGGCTTATTGTTTCCTAAAAGCACTGCTTACTTTTTGCATTTGCATTTTGGTCGTAAATTTCTCTTAATAGCACAATACAAGATAAAGGTAAGCTGTCAGGACTTTATTGACAACCTTCTTCATTGTTTTCTTTGTAATCTTGCTCATCATACATATTTTTTTTGTTTTTTATGTCTTGTAGTGGTTGAGTTTGTTTTTGATCAGGAGAAAACATGGCTTGCTCTGCATAATCAACATGTGTATCAACCTCATGCCTTTCCAGTTTCTTATCAAGTATGTACACTATTTTACCAATTAGGTCCAATAATGTGTTTAGTTTAGCTTCTTTGTCTATACCCAATTCCATGTTTGTTAATTATAAAGAAGTCACTACATCTTTTCAACCAGTTCAAAGTCTTCTTCCAGTGGAGTCTTTAGGTCTATTAAGATTTTTGGAGTCACTAGGTGGAAGATTTGAACTTTTGCTATCCACCATCAGCATGATTGGGATTGCTCAATGCATTCCCAGGGGAGTTTACAAGGACTAGTGAAGTAATAGGCCCACTAGAGGTTAGTGGAGACGCCAGGTGGAAATTTTTAGTTTTTTTTTCAAGTAAAATGTATTATGGTCCACCACCAATGTTTATTATGAAACCAATCTGAAATTTGTTTGGGGTTTTCTAAGTTCTATGGTTATTTAAGGACTTAGTGAGTTTTCAAGAGTTTTCTAGACTATTATGTACTCAGAAGTCCCACCATGATCGCCATTATGTTGGGGTCCTATGATTTAGCTGATTGGAAAACCAAATGACAAGACAACATTCAAATCGAACTTTAGAGCTCTAGGATATAGCCCTCCTAGTCTCAGAGAGGGATCTCTCAATTGTTTGCACAGATATGTCTTGTTTGCTTTTAAGGGTGGATTTTAGGCTAGTTATTAAGTCCAAGTTTGTTTGTTTGGGTTTGGTTGGTTGGACATGAATGATCTAGGAAGCATAGATAGAAAGGGGAAATAACAAAGCCATTGGGCAAAGGAGTCAAGAAGAATTTATAACAAGCTCAATCAATGGATATGGGATATCAAAGGGAAAATCTAACTTGGCCAGTGGATCTTGGGTTTGGTGGATGAAATGAAATGGACATTAAGGATTCAGAAGGAGAAGTAGAACTAAGGGAAATTAAGAATCCTTAATTATATGTACTTCTTAACAAATGGACTTAAAACATCATTTGAACATGAAGAGGCATTCCATAGACAAGGCTAACCATAAATTCTAGAAACCACACTTCAACAAATAACAATTTCAAGACAAACTTTTCAAATGAAATCTAGGAGTTGAGGAACGCTCTATTTCATCCAAAGATTTCACCTTCAAGGAATTTAGAAAACATAAAATATTCACAAATAACTGTATCATTGAATAGGGAATGCCTAAACATCTCTTATTACAATTATAAATACCTTCAAAACAATTATCTTGGCAAGAAAAAAGGGTATGATCAAAACAGACCTCTTTGGTAAACTGTAAACAATGATACTTTAAAGGGAGACTTCAGAAACAATTTTCAAGTGGCAGCAAGTAAGCAAGGAAAACCATAAATCATTCTTGAGACCAACTGTTTGAAATATTTCTGAAATAAACAAGCATAAGGGTTCAAGAGAGAAATAAATAATTCTCTAGAATGCCTCAGTAGAGGAAAACATAAAACAGTGGAGAGTAAACAGGTCTAAGGTGCTTCTAGGAGAAATTTCTTAGCCTAAAATTTTTACTCTATTGTAGTAAGGAATGATGAAACAAAATGGAAAACAGGAAAAAACATTAACATATTAGAATACATCACCAACAGCCATGCTCAGGGATCCAATGATAGAGCCCTCTTATTAACAAAACATGTCAAAACATCATCAATCTTCTAATAGTTCAATTTCTTCTTAATATTTAGTTGGACTATGTACAACTTCAAAGAGTTCAAATGCCCACACTTCAATTAGTTCCAAAGTAGTATTTATGCTACAAACGAGGAGGTGGAACTCTTCTAGGGTTCAAAATGTTATTAATGACAAATTAAATACATTCCTAGCCTTGAAAACCATGCAAGGCCTAAGGTAGGAACATGTATGCAGCTACTTATCTGTTTAATAACTTTGTCTTAACTTTTTAAGGATAAAATAGGTGAAAATGTTGATTTTAGGGCTTTATCCTCATCTTTACATTAACTGTCTTGACAGTTTTTAAAATATTTCTAGCTGGGTAATAACTGTTGATTGGCTTTATGGATAGAAAGTAGGCCACAGGTTTCAGTTAGATATATATTTCTAAGTAAATAATTGCTTCCCTATGATGCATTCGAGGCTTTTTAGCCTATGTTTCATTAATTTCATCATTCTATTGTGTATGTAGGCCTTTTTTAGCCTTGATCTTTTCTTTAATTAATCTTCCTTGTTGTTTATGCTTTGTCACTGTTTAAACAGTTTGTTCTATTTCTTTATCCTTTGACCGTTAGCTCTCTAATCACTGACTTAAAGGACTGATCTTTGTCTCTTCAATTTTTACTTTGATTAAGTCTTTGGTCCTTTGTTTCTTCACATCTTCACTGATCTTCTTTGTCTTTTTGTGTGCAGGGACACATTTCTTTGTGTTGCTGGAGGATTCATGATCGACTGATGATCATGATTCATCATTGATCATACTTCAGAGAAAATCTCCCAATATTTATTTGTTTAAATAAAGAACCCTGGATCATCATCTAGGACCCAATTTTTCCAATTCTTAACTATGAGAGGGCATTTCAGCCCTTTTCCACCATTAAACCTACAATCAAACAAAAACAATTAATTTTAAAACCTGCGCTTTTGTTGATTGAAACTGCGTTTCAGGGTTATAAGGGTTAGGAATGTTGCACAGAGGAAGAGGAGGACCAGGGGAAAGGTTCTGTATGCAGAACTAGGCGAGGATGCAAAGAAATTTGAAATTTGGCGGCAGAGGCTGAAGGTGGTTTTGGCGAAAACCATGGTGGTTTATCACGGGAGTTATCAGTGGTAAGCAGTAAAGGTCCAAACGGACACGATGCCATTCAGAGATCGCCACATGTCCATGCCAATACCGCCTATTTCATGCGGACAAAGGCCATTAAACCTCAGCATTAAAATTATGCGCGATATGCGATTTCCACCGTCAGATCTCAAGGAGTGAGATTGATGGTGTGGGTGGAGACCGAAGGTGGGCTGCAACTTCGGTAGTGGAGTACAGGTGGAGGAGAGGGATTGGGCGATGATTTTTTGGGTGGAAGGTGGGACCGACGGTGATGTGTCATCTATCTTGTCGAGAAGCAGGAGTGTGCGTCAGGAGAAGGAGGAGAGGCGGGGAGCGATAGCCTTTAGATCGAGCTTGATCAATGGCTGGGATTTCTTGAAGGAAAAGCAGTGGCGAGGTATGAAAAATGGAGAAAGGGCTAGGAGAAGGGGCGGGGCATCGGTCTTGTAGGGGCAGATAAGACCGAGGGTTGGGAGATAAAGGGGGCAATGAGATGGCGGGTGTTCACGGCCCTTAGTTTTATGAAGAAAAAGGGGCTAAGGTTTTTAATCCTAAAGGGCTTAGGGCCTTAATATTATCAACCTGGACGGAGTTACACCTAAAAGAGAGTTTTGATCCCTTTGAGGGTTTCGATAAGGTGTAAAAGGGTGATTTAGACCGAATAAGGGTGTGTATAATGGTTTAAATGGGTTTTTAGAGGAAATGGAAGTTTTATGGAGAGAAAAGTGTCTTTTTAGAGGGAAAAAGACTAATAGGGAAAAAATAGGGGTAGGAAGGATAAAATGGAGGAATGAAATGTAGGTAAAATGGTGGAAATAGCCTGAAATTAGTTCTTTTCTAAGATGGCAAGATAATTTGGAAGCTTTGAGTGAATATTTTTGGTGATTTGATAAGCTTGGGATAATGAAGGCCATGAGATTTCTAGAACTCACAATATTTCTGCAAATATTGTTTCTAGAAATATGATATTTTGAACTTAGTCATCTTTTGATAATATCAAATTATTGATGACTAACACCGCCTTTTTCCCTACTTCCCACCTCTATTGGACACCTCTCACATTGCAAAATAACTCACACCAAAAAAGTTAAACCCAGATTTCATGGAACAGGCCACCACAGACTGTATCATGGACATGAAAATCAAGAACACTAGCCAACAGAATATCCAACTGTATCGAGTTGTCAGAGATAGCCAACTCCTACACCAAGGAAAGTGGTTCACCAGGGACCAAGCTCAACATAATTTTCTTCATCTCGTGGAGGAACTCAACGCAATGGGGACCATTGCTTCCTAAGGGGGAGAGGAATGATCCAGGTGGATATTGGTGGCCACCTGCCTATTCCGCCTGGGGCCCCACTATTGTCTCTTTCATTTTTTTCACAACTTACTATTTTTAACGGTTTTTCAGGTCCTGAACCTCTGGAGTTATTTTGAAGCCCCAAACGGAGACAGTACGCCGAAGTTACGTCCCTGGGAAGTTGAAACACCAATTTTCCCAAACGGGGCCCATAGTTTTGGCACTTCTTCTCCTAGGGTTAGGTTTTTGGATGTTTAGAGTTCTCCATTTTTTCCCCATAATAAATAGGCCCTCGAGCCTCATTGTAACACAGTTCAGAGGTCTGTAGCCGCCACATCTCTTCTCAGAGATTTTCTACCAGCACCCTAGCTATTTTATTTCCATATTATTTGTAAGCATATTTCTGTGATTTGATATTAATGAAATGAAGCATTATTTCCACTGTATTTCTATGTTTATGGTTATTTTTGTATTCTATTGCATTCCTACATAAACCCAGATCATATACCCTATTTTTCCAACTGATCTAATACCACCATCTTGATCAAGGAATGGTGAAATAAACTCTGCATTTGTTTGGAAGGACTCCTTCTCCGCACAACAGAGGAAATTTTGTCCATAGTTCTATAGAGGTAGTAGGGCAAGTTGAGCATTTTGACCCTTCTGAAATGCATGAGGAGTCTAACATGGTAGGAATAGATTCTAGAGTACTTCCCTTCATAGGTAAAGTACTTCATAATGACTTTCATCAAGGGTGCAAATCTCTGTTTGAGGTGTGAGAAAGGGAAAATTGCATTGCAGCCTTCTTTGTACCTAGTCTTGACAAATGGCTCATAATAGTTCTTGTCTAATTTGGCTTTCTTAAACCACTTTTCACCAACTACAGCGATACCTGTAGCAATAGAGATGGTATCTACTGATAGTTCAAAATCCACCTCTGAAAATCTCGATTGTTTATTGTGCAAGCTAAGAATGAAAATCTTTGTAAGCTTTTGGTGGCTTTGCACTTGTTTGACTCTCTCACAAAATTGGAAGCACCCTACATTCTGGAAACATGAGATGATCATGGGAGATGAGGTGATAGCCACTGTGCTCTGGGGTTTAAATCTATTAACTTTCCCTGCTTTGTGGTTCAGCCTCATAGGCCCTTGGCCTCTTTCACTGTTGCTACTATCTTCCCCTCCTGACATGTTGATTAGGGCTGATGGTGGGAAAAATTGGGAAAGAGGAGTATAATGAAAATGGTGTTGGGCAACTCTTGCAAATGAGGGTTATGGAGGTTAGGTTTATGATTGAGTTTCCTTGTGCTTAATGGGGCTTAGTCTTTGAACATGAAGTGTAACTACCCCAATTCACTCCCCTTAATTAATGATCTTGGCTTGGAGGTCAGAGGAAAGTGGTGATTATGAAGACTTAGGGTTTGTTTTGGTACTAGCGTTTGATAACTTCCCCTTAATTATAAAAACACAAAAACACTTGGAGGATCATGAGAACAAAGCCACCTACCTCTTTATCTTTCTTGCAAGGTTTTGAAACCAATTTGGAGGAACTCCTTTGAACCCTTGGCACATTTTTTGCAGTTTTGGGAGAGTTTTTGCATTAGCACAGTGCCCTGCCCGCACTGTCGGGTCGCCCCTTGTGCACAGTGTCGGGTGAGTCGGGCGGTCTATGAGCATAGCACTAGGAAAATTCAAGCATTCTGTGTGCTCTGTGCATAGCACCAATAGGGGAAACTGGCTGTTGGGTTGGCCTCTACATGCAATGTTGTGTAGCAAAACCAGTGAGTCAGTTCCTGGGCGTGTTGTTTTTTCCTACGCATTGCGCCACTCTATTCGCGTAGTGTCACCCAGTGTATGCGCAGCGCATTGAAAATTTACACTTCAGAGACCTGTATTAGCGTAGCGCCAGGGACTATGAGCGCAGCGCCAGTGTCTACATGTAGCGCCAGGGACTTGGCCCAGAAACTGTCCAAATTCTCAGAAATTTCTCCTGAAGGGTTTCTTTCTCTCCTCAAAATGAAAAATGAGCTAGAACGCCGGTTAGGATGCCTTTATACTTTTGAAAAATAAATTGAAATGAAAAAACCCACTTTGCTAATTTTTTTTCACTTTATTCTTTTCACTGATATCCTTTTATTATTTTGCAAGGGGTTTGAAAACTTTTCAAGGCAATTATTTTTCCTTTGGTGATGGCACCCTCTTACTGACCTTTGACGGTGATATATCTAATTTTTCAAATAATATAAATCAAGGCTGCTATGTCTCTTATTGAACACTTTTGGTTTTTTGTAGGTGCCATGACACAGTTGCTTTGGTCTCCTTTGTCATTATTTGGATTTTGACAACTTTAGTTACTCAATAGTGAACTCATGCTTATGTTAGTTTTTTACTTTGTAGCCCAAAACTATACTTTCATTCCTTTGACCCTTTGAAGGAAATTGTCTGCACTTGAAAACTTGACCTCCCTCACCCTGATACTGCTTTTCATTTTCTTCTCTTTGATGCAGTGAAGCATTGTTCTAAAAATCTTCAATTTGTGCTTGGTTGTGTTGATGTGCCTTTGTTCTTGTGGCCTTTTTCATTGGCCTTTTGCTTCGCAACACTGTTTAGCCAATTATTCCTAAAAAACCCTGATTCTCTTTAAACATAGGCCTAATTTCTTTTCTTTGCTGTGGATGTTCTTTACTGAGGAGCTGGCCTCTTACCTTACCTCATTTTCTGCATGATAGCCATCTCAATCATTCCTACAGAAATGTTTAAGATGCACAGTTATACCTAGGCAGAATGGTGTCTTGACCAAGGAGGCCTTCCTTGAAGGATTTTTGATCTATTTTAGACAATCAAGTGATGACCCTCCTTTCCATTTTATTTCATATTCTTGGCACATGTAAAGCAGTGATTCAGAAGACCAAAACAATCTTATAATCTATGAAACCCTAAATGACCTAGTGGGAGGCTCTTTGGGCTGGTCTTTAGGTGTAAAACAAAGTTATGACAAACTTTATGCATTGAAAACCAAAAACTACTGATTTTGATTTATCTAAAGAGCCTAGAGAGGTAGCTTGAGACCACCAATGCTTGAGGCACTTGGTGAATAGGGGAAAAAGTTAGGCCACTTGGCAATCGGAGGTGGAAGTGGAAGGGTTATAGGTAGGAAAAACATAGTACTGAGGTCAGGGGTGTGAAAATGGGACAAAAATGAGTGGCATGAGCCAATGATGGGTCTTCTGGGAGTGATAGGCTATCCATAACTTGATAGAGTAGTGAAATAATGAAAAATTTATCCTAAGGATAATGAAGGAAGTGAGATTTCTAGAACTCACAATATTCATGAATTTTGTTTCTAGAAATATAGGACAAGCATTTAGTCATCTATAAAAAGGCAAAAATTACTGATGACTAACAGTGGCTCCACTTGGGGAAGGGAGCTCCTTTTCAAGAGGTGTCCAGAACTTTAGATCTCTGGTTTTATGAAGACCAGTGCCTCATCCATTGGGCAGATTTTTCTTTCTTTTCATTTGTTGATGTTTCTTTGAAGTTGTGACCTCAATAATATGAAAAACATGATTAATCCAACTTCATCTCTACCTACCCAACCTAATTTCCTAACATTGTTTCTTCCTCGGGTGCACTTGAACTGGAAAACCCTTGACATTTTCTTCTTTTAAAAGAAAAACAAACTATCTAATTCTACTCTTGTCACTCCTAAGAGTTTAGATTATGCTAGTGAACTCTTTTGTTCTCTACCTATACTATTTGACTGCTAAGATTAAGCTGTTTGGAATACTTCATTCTCTAAGCTATTGACATGAAATTGAAAGCATGGTTTAAATCAGGATTAGGCAATCTAACTTACCATAGGTTGTGGCATTAGGACAAGCTGCACACAAACATTATTTTTGTACAAACAAAACTAGAAAAACAAGGGTTGTGATTTATCATTTGGTATGCATCCCCATTTTCCTCTTTGGTTCAATTTTGGGTATGTGGAACTAGTATTTTTCATTCCTAATCTTTCCTTTTTTACAAGTCAAGTTTGAATGATTTGACAAGCTCTCTTTCACTAACTTATCAACACAAAATTAAAAGCATGTTCAGCCATGATTAGGCTAGATGACTGAGCAAGATCTTCCTTTTGAACAAGTAGTGGAATTTAGGCTTGCACACTTTCAACACTACTATTTTTTGGGTATGGAGTTATACCTCTTTTAAAATCTGCCATCTTTTTCTTTCTTTCTATGTTTTTGTGTTTTTTCTAATTTTTCTCATGCAATGTTATATACAATGAATGAAATTTCTAAACTAGGGATTCTTGACAGCCATGGTACTTGAGCACCCTGTCATCAATAAGATCTCCAAACAAACCCTTTTCATTTAGCTCTTGTAAACAAAAAACATGGTTACCTCGATTTGAGGGCATGGTGTGATGATTTTTCCAAAAAAATTCAAACAGGCCACGCTCTCCTTGGTATTTCCTCTTTGAGTCTTGCTTCCAAACCTTGTTTTTGTCAAAGATCTTCTTAGGTGAAAAATGTATTCTTCATTAGCTTCAAAACAGATGAAGATGTCATCAATGTATATCATAGTGAAGGAATTGAAAACAGGGGCCATGACTCTTTGGAAGGTAGCTTCCACACTCCTTAACCTAGGAAGAATTATATCAAACATGTAGGTGCCCCAAGGTACTTTGAAAATGGATTTATGCTGATTGATTGGAAGTGCTATCATCTGATGGTAACCTTAAACACTACCATGCAATGAAATCTTGTTAGAAACTCCTACCCTTTGTAGAGCATGATTTATCTTTGGAAAAGGGTATTTGTCCTTCATGGAGGTTTTGTCTAGGTACCTAAAGTCTATACATAGTCTGCATCCTTTTGCTTTCTTTGTTAGTGACACAATTTTCCCAAGGGTTTCATGGTATTTCTTGGAGGGAGACCTTCTTTGAATAATGTTCGTGCTACAAGGATTTAAACTTTCATCATCATATACAAAAGCATCCTGAAATTTTTGCAGTCTTAGGTATTTTTGTTTTGCGTGAAGAGGTAAAGTCTTGGATAAATTAACCATTTTGAGTCTTTCTATGCTGCCTATGTTGTATTCCTCTATGTTAGTCTTAGTAAGTACTACTTTAGGCTCCTTAACACCATTGTTGGGATCAAATCACTCTTCCATAGTGGCAAACAATTTTAGTATTGAATTGTCTTTGTATGGAGAGACTTTAAGTTTCTTTTGATCTAGTTCTTTAGAAGGTATTTCTATATGAAATTTTCCCAGTATTTTAATGTTGACAGAAGGAAATGGTTCTTTTTTTGAATTTTGTGTTTAACTTGAGCAAAATTGTTTATATTTTAAGCATATTTTTGGTTTTGAAGTCTTACTTTCAATTTGTATGAAACTAAGCTCAGCTTTGCCATCATGTCATTGTTGGGGGCTGCTAGAGTTTTGGTTGTTAAGTTCCTCATGCAGAGACTAGTTTGAATGTTGTAGTGTGTCTAGATTTGTCTCAACTTTACTTACATTCTCATTAATATCCTCTTCATTACACAAGATGAAAGAATCAAGATATGAATGAATGGAATAGACAGGGGTGTTGTTTGGCCTATCTAGGCTACTTATCATATACTTCATGTGGGACTCTCGGTATAGTATCCTTGTCTGGTTAAAAACAGGGATGATAGCATAGGACATGTTTAGTTTGAGGTTCCCCTGAAGCTTGGCTCTCCAAGATCTGGATAAAACCATGCCATAATTAGGGGGAATGTCAGCAAAAATTATGTCCATGACTAGGTTTTTAACAGGTATTTGTGCCAGATTGACACAAAGATCCTTGATTAAGCCCAAACACTTGACTCTACTCGAATCTAATGAGTACAAGTCTTTGTAAGGTTTAGTAATTTCTAGGCCTAATCTCTCCATCGCAACTTTAGGCATGAGGTTGTGAGAGGCACCAGATTCTAGCATGGCATTATGCAAGATTTTGTCATGTATGTTTAAGCTGACATAGAAAGGGGGAATGGCTCCTTGTTGGTATTTTCCTTCTACTTCAGGACCAAACAACAGCTCTATTTTATCATCTATCTAGTGTAAAGTATCAGTATTATTTCCCATGTTCAGGACCTTCAAGACTTGGGACCTATACACTTCTTGAGTAACCAGTTCAGTGAGAGGTATGGTTATCTTGATTTTGGAAATCTCTCCCTCAAATATGAAAGGTATTTGTGTTTTGAGCATATTTACATCACTTTTATCAACCATGAATTTTTCTACACTTTTGATTTTCTGATTCTGATTTGGGGCTTTAGACAATAGAATTTTTTCAAGGCCACTAGTTGATGTACTAGGGCAGCTTGGGTCACTATTTTGCTGGCTGATTTTTCCTTTGTTTGGATCAGTTTTCTTAGCCACAGTGTTGACATTGTCTATTGTCTTCTTAGGAGTGCTTTCAGGAAATTTCCTAACAACAGTGTCTATTTTGTTTTTCTTGGAAGTCTCTTGGTTTCTTTTACTCCTAAGGTCATATTGCTTATGGACTTTCATTATGGCATTTTCAAATCCCAATTGGTAGTCTTCAGAATCTTCATAATTTGTTTAAGTTTTGTCTGAGGTGAAGAAACCATCTTGTTATTCTTCAGTGAGAAAAACATCACCCTCATTATCAGAACCTATTAAGTTTACATGGCTTTCTTCAGGTTCTTAATTCTCTCTTACGTCTTCATCTAGATAATTGTCTTGGAAAGGAGGCCTAATTTGTTGATCATTGTCTCGTGGTATGTTTTGAGGAGGGTCTCTTCTGAAATTCAAATTCCTATTTATGTTTTGGGGATTTGCTTGGTTTTCCCTAGGAGGTACTCTTTCATTTAGGCTTATCCTCTCTATCATTCTCTCCATTGTTCTCATTAGGCTTTCCATTTTGGAATTGGATGAGGAGGTAGAGGCTATGATTTCGTCTTTGTAGGTTACTCTCTTTTCTGATCTCATCCTAGCCCTCTTTTCAATGAGGTTGGCTTCTACACTAATAGCTGCCCTTTTCATTTCTTCTAAAGTTGTGGGGTCTCTCTCTCTCAATTGGTATGTCATGTCTGGATTAAATCCTTTGGGAAATTTCACTAGTGCTAGGACTTGTGGGGGTTTCATGTGAGGTGGGAGGGCATTCTAGACACTGTTAAACCTGGTGCAATAATCTTGTACACTTTCCCCCGCATTCATCTTAATATTGTTATATTCTGAAAGGAATTGGAGGGGGTTTTTCTTGATTTCCCACTTTTTTATGAAAGTTTGGTAGAGGGAATGGAGATCATGTATGGTGTTAGGAGTTAATGCTTTGAACTATTTTTTGGCTTCTACTCCTAATATTTGTGCAAATATCCTCATTTTAATGGTTTCTTCTTCTATTTCCATGTAATCAAAGGCATCATTTATCCTATCTACATGTTGTTGGGCAGTGGTTGAGTCAGCTCCTATGAAATCAGGGATCTTGGATTGGTAGTCATTTGGCAAAGGTACTAGAGGTTGTGGTAAAACCAGGGGGGCATACCAAGTTGCCATGATGGAAGATAATGGAGGATTTACAAGAGGAGGGTTTGTGAGAGGAGGTGTCGGATGAAATGGAGTGGTTTGCACAGTGGTGGTATGGATGGATGTGGTGGAAGTACTTGGACCAAAAAACTGATTCTCAGCAGATTTGGTATGGAAAGAGCTAAAGGAGTGGAAGGAGAGGCTTCTCTACCAGAAATTTGTTACAAATCTATGGGCTTAAGGTCAGTCTAGTCAATATCACTTTGTGACATGGTTTTGAAAAGGTTCTTTGTATGGTTCAAGTCAAACTGACGATCTTGCAAGGCTATAATATGTCCAGGGACAAATCTTGCTCTATGAATGGCCCTAATAGTAGTTAAGTTTCCAGATTTAGAAGTTTGCCACAAAATAATTTCTAGGTCATCAACTATGGTGGGAGGGTTTGGGTCCAGATGAGATCTGGTACTGATCCTTTATGAAGCCAAACTTCAAACTCAAAATTTAGAGAGGCTAAAAGTTTAGGAATGTTTTCGGAAGGTTGAACTCTCTTAGTTCTTGGTAAACTCACGCAGTATGGGACTAGGCTTCTAGACTTCTTAGGGTTGATTTGACACAATTCTAGGGATTCTAATGAGAACTAGTGAAGAAATAGGCCTACCGGAGGCTAATAGAGTCACCAGGTGGATGTTTTTAGTTGTTTTGAGGATATGTGTGTATGGTCCACCACCAATACTAACAAAAACCAATCTAGGGATTTTTTTGGGGTTTTCTGAGTTCCTTTAGGGATACTAAGATTGTCATTGACTCAAAGGTCCCATCATAATCACCATTATGTTAGTGATAGTGATGAGGTGGCTATAAATCAATGGATACTCTTTAACAAGGGTTTCTGAAGTCCTAAGAGGTACTTAGATTTTCACTGACTCAGAAGGTCTCACCGTGATCGCTAATATGTTAGGCGATGAGGTGGCAAGGAATCACTGGATATTACTTGAAAAGGGCTTTCTAAAGTCTTTAAGGATGTCTAGGCTGTTAACTTACTTAGAAGGTCCAACCATGATCGCCAACATGTTAGTGTGGCGATGAGGTGGTGATAAATCACTGGATACTCTTTAACAAGGGTTTCTACAATCTTAAGGGATACTTAGATTGTCACTGACTCAAAATGTCCCACCGTGGTTGCCATTATGTTAGGTTCTCGTGATTTAGAAGATTGGTGGACCAAATGAATAGGGTAACATCAGACCAATATTTGGAGTCCTAGGACCTAGCCTTCTTGAACTCAGAGAGGGCTCTCTCTATTGTATGCAAAGGATGTGAACTTGTTTGTTGCTAGGGTTTGATTTTAGGCTAGTTGTTAAGTGTAGGGTTTGTTGTTTGTTTTGGTTGGGTAAGATGGTTAAGTAGAATAGGTGGAGTGAGAGGTCTTAAAATCATTGGGATATGGAGTCAATGAAAGTCATGGATATATCAACATTGAAACAGGATGCATAACAGGGAAAATCTAGCATAGTCAAATGGATCTTTAAAGGTATGTGTGAAATGAAATGAACATTAAGTTGGTGAGCATACTAGGTGTGTAAGGGCAGTGAAGAATCCTTAAACAAATAATTTTAAACAAGATAGTCTCAATTACTGATTAACATAGGGACATAATCATAAGACAGGGAAAACCAATAGCTTTTAGATTACACTTTAAGTAAACAAGCATTCAAGATAAACAATTCCAATGAAATATAGAAGGCGAGAAACTCATTTAACTTCTAGTGATTTCACCTTCAAGGTTAGAAAACATTCAAGATAACAAATAACTTTAATCAATGAATAGGGAAAACCTAAAAATCAATGATCAATATGCAAAGAAATTTAAGGCAACTCCTCAAGCATGCAAAAAGAGCATGATCAAAACATGGCCTCTTTGGCTAAAACCTAACAAGCAATACTTCAAAGAGAGATTCCAAAACAAAGTTTAAATACCATCAAATAGGAAGGCCTAACCATTAAACATATTTGAAAACTACTATATTGAACCATTCATGGAATAAACAAGCATAGAAAGATCTAAGGAGAAACTAAGAATTCCCTAAACAAACCCAGTAGAAGAAAACATAAAGAAAATAGACAACAGGAAGGACTAAGGTGCCTCCAACAACATTTCTTAGCCTATACTCTTCTGTTCTACTGCAATAGAAGGATGGAAACATAATGAAAACATGAAAACAAGAAATAATAGAGGCACATCACATTTAACCATGCTCAGGGATCCTGCCAGATATCCTCCTTCATCATCAATTCAAGCAAGCCATTCAGAAACTCCACGAGACCAATTCCTTCTTCAAACTCAAGAAAAACATGTATTTCTCTCAAAACTCATCAAATGCCAACATTTACAATGAAGCCCTCATGCTCTATTTATCTTAGAAAAGGAGGGAAAAAACCCTAGATAGGGTTGGAAAATGTCAAAATCACTCATAAATGTCATAAATGCCCAAGAGACCATGCATGGCCCAAGCCACAAAATATCCCATGAAATAAATGCCAAGATAACTTCTAGCACCTAATTCTAGAGTGAATTTCCTCAAAAAACACTAAAATATGATTTTTCAATAAATGAGTGTGTTTTGTTGACTTTTGGCCAAAAACACACAGTGATGTCCATAAGCGCGACACCACCTTAAGCAGAAAATAGGTCCTGTTGCATCCAAGTTTTGGGGGACTTCTCGATGTTGGATTTTTCCCCGTGATGGCCCGTTGGAAATTTTTTGAGTCAAATTTCTAGGTATACCTTTGGTTTTTTGATTTAGCACTTGTAACCTATTCAAAAATTAAAATCCCCAAGACTGCTTTGAGCGCAATGCCAAGCTTGAAGAGGCAGAATGGCGAAAAATGAGGTGTTTTTTGACCTTTTGAGGGGTCAAAATTTCTCCAATTGCTCTGAAATTTTGTGAGAATAGTGTACTAGTCATGAGAAATCCAAAAATGTAGATTTTTCCCTCTGAGGATGCCTGAGGGAAAAGCGTAGCGCTAGTGGCGCTGCACTTATAGGCCTTCAAATTCTCAAAAAACAAAAACTTGTCCAAATTCCTTTGAAATTAGTGGATGTATCCTTCAAGGGGTTTTAGAGACCTATAGGGAAGTGGATGCCAAAATTCCAAGTCTAATTTGGTCTTTTCCTTTTTTTAGTGCTTTAATTTCAATGAGGGCCTCTTTGAGTTTGGCACAAGCAAGTTTTTTTGCAATTACATAGTGCTTGGTCATCTTTTTCTGGAGATGAAGGCCCCTTTTTAACTTCTTAAAATACTTATGTTCATTATTATAATACTAAATGATATGCTGGGCCATGCCAAAATCTCTCTCTAGCTCCCTAATTTCTATATCTTTTCTTTGGAGTAGTATTATAGTGGCCATTTCCTCATTTTCATTATCACTGTCAAGGTCAATGAATTGGGGCTCTTGTTTAGTTTTCCTGCCTTTCTTACCTTTCTCACCTTTTTTCATCTAATGTTTACCCTTTTCAAGATTTTGAGCTGAGGTGGATGGCATGGTCGCTTGCCTTTTGGAGGCAGAAAACACTAGCCTTGGCCCTCTTTGATATGTGAGTGAAAGAGGTGTGATTGTGGTCTTGTTGGTGTCTTTGTCATGGTTGTGATCCTCATTAGGACTATCACCCTCTACACTTTCTTCATTTTCATTATCACTGAGGGGCTGATTGTTTTCATGACTATTATGACAGCTGTCATGATTGTCATGACTATTTTCTTCTTTTTTGTCTTGTCCCTCACTGTCTTCTTGATCAGCTGTCTCTTTGTCACTATTTTTTACCTCCACATCATTGTGGTATGTTTCATTGGTATCATTGTTGCCTTCAATTTCCTCATTCTCCTCATTGTCATCCTCTTTGTCATTTTCATCTTCTTCCATTTCTTCATTATCTATCTCTCCCTCATCATCATTTTCTTCCTCTTCCTCATCATTTTCCTCTTTATCATCATCTGCTTTTTCTTCACTTTGGACTGATTTATTGTCACTCTCACCTTCTTCATTTTGATTTGACTCATTTCCATTATCTCCCTCATTTTCACTTAATTCATCATTGTCACTTCCTTCTTCATTTGATGCATCAAGAGAAGGAGAGGAGGGAAGATTTTCTTGAGGTGAGGGCACTTGTGTAGATGATGAGGGCAAGCTAGGTTGATGAGGGAGTTGTGGGCTTGTGAATAATTCATGTGCTATGAATACCTCCCAAGGTATACCTTGTTGTTCCAACTATTGTAATACCACCATATTGATCAAGGAATGGTGAAATAAACTCTGCATTTGTTGGGAAGGACTCCTTATCTGGACAATATAATACATTTTGTACATAATTCTATAGAGATAGTAGGGCAAGTTGAGAATTTTGACCCTTGTGAAATGCATGAGGAGTCTAACATGGTAGGAATAGAGTCTGGAGTAACTCCCTTCACAGGTAAAGTACTTCATAATGACTTTCATCAAGTGTGAAAATCTGTGTTTGAGGTGTGAGAAAGGGAAAATTGCCTTGCAGCCTTCTTTGTACCTAGTCTTGACAAATGGATCATAATAGTTCTTGTCCAATTTGGCTTTCTCAAACCACTTTTCATCCATTGCGGGGATACCTGTAGCATTAGAGATAGTATCTACTGATAGTTCAAAATCCACCCCTGCAAGGCTTGATTATTTTTTGTGTTGGTTAAGAATGAAAAGTCGTGTAAGCTCTGGGTGGCTTTGCACTTGTTTGACTCTCTCACAAAATTGGAAGCACCCTACATTCTGGAAACATGAGAGGATCATGGGAGATTAGGTGATAGCCACTGTGCTCTAGGGTTAAAATCTGTTCTCTTTTCCTCCTTTATGGTTTGGCCTCATAGGCCCTTGGCATCTTTCACTGTTGGTACTATATTATGCTCCTGACATGTTCATTAGCGCTGATGGTGGGAAAACTTGGGCAAGAGGAGTAAAATGAAAATGGTGTTGGGAAGCTCTTGCAAATGAGAATTATGGAGGTTAGGTTTATGATTGAGTTGCCTTGAGATTAATGGGTCTTAGTCTTTGAACATGAAGTGTAACAACCCCAATTCACTCCCCTTAATTGTTGATCTTGGCTTGGAGGTCAGAGAAGAGTGGTAATTATGAAGACTTAGGGTTTGTTTTTGTACTAGGGTTTGATAGCTTCCCCTTAATTATCAAAACACAAAAATACTTGGAGGATGATGAGAACAAGGCCACGTACCTCTTTAGCTTGCTTGTAAGGTTTTGAAACCAATTTGGAGAACCTCCTTTGAACCCTTGGCATATTTTTTTGCAGTTTTGGGAGATTTTCTGCATTAGCACAGCGCCCCGCCTGCACTGTCAGGTCACCCTCTGTGCATAGAATCAGGTGAGTCAAGCAATCTATGAGCGTAGAGCCGGGCAGAGTCAGGCATTCTGTGTGCTCTGTGTGCAGCGCCGGCAGGGGGAACAGGATGTTGGACCAGCCTCTATACATAGCGTCATGCAGCAAAACCGGTGAGTCGAGTCCTGGGCGTGTCATTTTCACTTACGCATAGCGCCACCCTATTTGCACAGCGCCACCCAGTGTATGCGTAGCGCAGTGTAAACATTACACTACGGAGACATGTATTAGCATAGCGCCAGGGTCTGTGAGTGCAGCGCTAGTCTCTGCGTGTAGCGCCAGGGACTTGGCCCAGAAACTGTCCAAATTCTCAGAAATTTCTCCTAAAGGGTTTCTTTCTCTCCTCAAAATGAAAAATTAGATAGAATTCCAGTTAGGATGCCTTTAAAATTTTGAAAAATAAATTGAAATGAAAAAACCCACTTTGCTAAGTTTTTTTCACTTTATCCTTTTGATTGATATGCTTTTATTCTTTTGCAAGGGGTTTGAAAACTTTTCAAGGCAATTATTTTTCCTTTGGTGATGGCACCCTCTTACTGACCTTTGATGGTGATATATAAAATTTTGACAAAGATTATAAATTAGGCCTGCTATGTGTCTTATTGGCCACTTTTGGTTTGTTGCAGGTGCCATGACACAGTTTCTTTGGTCTCCTTTGTCATTATTTGGATTTTGACAACATTAGTTACTAAGCAGTGAACCCATGCTTATGTCAGTTTTTTACCTTGTAACCCAAAACTATACATTCATTCCTTTGACCCTTTGAAGGAAATTTTCTACACTTGAAAACTTGACCCCCCTCACCCTGATACTGCTTTGCATTTTCTTCCCTTTGATGCAGTGAAGCATTGTTCTAAAAATCTTCAATTTGTGCTTGGTTGTGTTGATGTGCCTTTGTCCTTGTGGCCTTTTTCATTGGCCTTTTGCTTGAAAAACACAGTTTAGCCAATCAGTCCTAAAAAACCCTGATTCTCTTTAAACATAGGCCTTCTTTCTTTAATTTGTTGTGGATGTTCTTTAGTGAGGAGTTGGCCTCTTACCTTACCTCATTTTCTGCATGATATCCATCTCAATCATTCCTACAGAAATGTTTAAGATGCACAGTTATACCTTTGCAGAATGTTGTCTTGACCAAGGAGGGCTTCCTTAAAGAATTTTTAATCTATTTTAGACAATCAAGTGTTGGCCCTCCTTTCCATTTGATTTCATCTTCTTGGCACATGTAAAGAGGTGATTAATAACACAAAAATAATCTTATAATCTATGAAACCCTAAATGACCTAATGGGAGGCTCTTTGTGCTGGTCTTTGGCTGAAAACTTGACTTGGGGTCTTTAGGTGTAAAACAGAGCTTATGACAAACTTTATGCATTCTAGACCCAAAACTACTTATTTTGATTTATCTAAAGAGCCTAGAGAGGTAGCTTGAGACCACCAATGCTTGAGGCACTTGGTGAATAGGGTTAAATGTTAGGCCACTTGGAAATTCGATGTGGTAGTGGAAGGGTTATAGGTAGGCAGAACAAAGTACTGAGGTCATGGGTATGAAAATGGGACAAAAATGAGTGGCATGAGCCCATGATGGGTCTTTTGGGAGTGATAGGTTGGCCATAACTTGATAGAGTAGTGAAATAGTGAAAAATTTATCCTAAGCATAATGAAGGTAGTGAGATTTCTAGAATACACAATATTCATGAATTTTGATTCTAGAAATCTAGGATAAGAATTTTGTCATCTATAAAAAGGAAAAAATTACTAATGACTAATAGTATCCACCTTAATTCCTTCACCTAAAATATGGTGGCCTAAAACAATTCCCTCATTAAACATCATAAAAAAATTATCATTACTTAATGAAAAATTTTCTTATTTACACCTAATGAGAAATATTTCTATTTTTTCAAGAGCTTCTTCAAAAATATTTCCATAGACTATAAAATTATCCATGTAAACTTCCACACAATCATGAATTAGATCACAAAAGATAACCAAAACTTCTCTTTGAAATGTTGCAGGTGCACTCAATAACCCAAAAAGAAGTACTTTATAGGCATATGTACCCCATGTGCATGTAAAGGTTGTTATGTCTTTATATTTTGGTGCCAATTGGATTTGGTTATATCCAATGAAACCAATGAAAAATTAAAAATATTTCTTCCCTGCTAAGGTTTCTAGTACTTTATATATAAAAGGTAGTGGAAAATTATCTTTTAAAGTATATTTATTCAATTCCATATAAGCGATGTTCACCTTCATTTTCCATTCTTCTTTGGAACAATCACTAAAGGTGAAAGTTGTTGACTATCTCATATCAGATAATTTAAATTCACATTAAGTAGGTTTTGTAATTCCTCAACAATTTCTCTCATATTGGGATTAATCCTTCTCTAAGGTTGTCTAACTAGTTTGGAATTTTCTTGAAAATAAATATGATGCATACATGTTTTAGGATCTATTCCCTTAATATCAGTGTATTCCCATGTGTATGCAGAACAATGTTTTTATAGCATCCTTATCAAATTTCTCTTCTGAAATTCATCTTGGCTATTATTAATGATTAATGTTTTATTTGGAAATATTTCTACTAAATTATTTCCAAACTTTTCCATAGAATGTAAATTAATTTGATGAGATGATAAGTATTCAATATTACATTATTTTAAAACTTTGATCTTGCTCACAATATGTAGAAGAATCATTTTTGTTCATTAGATTTTCAATTGATATTCCTCATCTATTTGTTAAAGAGTAAATAATGGTTTAATATCATCATATTCTTCATTGTCATCATCTATCCAAACTTCACTTTCTACTTCAGTTATTGTTTCTACATATGGGTACAACATGGATTTCTTAGTAGATCTACCATCAGAGATATACATATCACCATATCTACAAATTATGAATGCATCATGTGTAGCTAGCCAAGGTCTACCTAGGATCAATGGATGGCCTCCTAAAGTATTCTTGGGAGCTAAAATCATAAAATCATTATGATACTCCTGTGAATCCAAAGAGGCATACACATCTTCTAATATACCATCTGGTTTGATAGCAGATATATCTGATAATTGTAGTAAGTTTGGAGTATGTTGAATATTATGAAGCTTCAATTGAACCATAGTTTGTTTGTTCGGGATACTAATAACTACTCCTAAATCAATCAAGGTTTTTGAAATTTCAATACCAATAATGTGAATTTTTACAATAGGGCTACCAGGATCTATATATTTTGAACTATTGGTTTCCCCATCATAATATCTGCAATCTTTCCTACCAATTGAATGTTATTGACATCCTTTCTTTTTCTTCCTAGGTTTTTAATGCACAACTCCTTAATACTTTTTGAAAATATTGGTATTTCCTTTATAGCTTGGAGTAAAGAAATTTTGATGCAAATATCTTCCAATTCATCTAGCATAGCATATTATAGTAAAACACTTTTCCTTTCTACTCCTTAATCAATTTTAAGCCTTTCAGGAAAAGGATTATTTTGTAGGGAAATAGAAGGTTATTCTACTAGAGGAATTCTAGAAGCTATGTTTATTTGGTTATCATCTAATTGTGTAGGAACATATTCCTCTGGAGGAGTCTTTTTCAAAACCAAAAAATATTTATTTTTCAAGAACCTCATCCTCTTTAGATTATTGGATGACAATTGGTGGTGACTTCTTGTGCAAAACCCTACTAGATCTAATTTGGACATCATTTAGACCTAATGGGGCTATCATAAAGGATTGAAAATTTTTAACCTCTACATTGTAGATATGTTGGCAAGAAAATAAGTCTCTAAGCCAAAACCCACGTTCAGAATAGAAGCCAACAAGGGTTTCCGCAGTAGTCTAGCACAACGTCGGCATTTTCACCCTACTCTGAGGAGCAGAGAGTCTCACCCGAGGCATGTCATGACCTTACTAAGGTTGGGATCGAATCCAGTATCGATCAAGTGTTACAAGTACATAACCCAAATAGAACTAAGTACTTCGATTAAATGTAAATACTCCACAAATAACAATACTTGTAAACACATTTATAATGATAATCAAAAATTTAAAATAACCCACACATTAAACTAACCCAGAACAAAATACAACAGTCAAAACAACAGCCTCAGATCAGGATATATTTCATTAACAACAAAATATGATTGCAATGCTTCTCAGAACGTTCCTGGCAAAACTGATTGCAATGGAGTTACATAATACTGAACAGAATGAAACAAAGCGAGATAGAGAGAGAGAGAGAGAATAGAAGAAAAAACACGAACATAAATCTCCTACGGCTCCTATTCCCTAATCTCTACTATGCCAACCTCCTTTCTCCACTGGCAGGCTGCCTATTTGTTCCGTTGTCAGCGCAACTGACAATTCTTCCTTCCTTTCCGTTCGGTTGTTTGTTGCTTCTCCCTGATTATTTGGAATTCCACTGATTGCATTTTGTTGCTTCCTTCTTCCATCTGTGCATGCTTCCGCAATGGCCGTGCCACCTTCTCTTCGGCTCTCCGCAACTGTGACAACTCTCTGTCTACCACAGTTGCATTCTTCCACCTATTATCCGTAACTCAAAACTATTTTATTTCAAAACAAGGGCCCCAACAAGCCCTGACCACATCCTATTAACTCGTCTCGAGTCAATTTTTCCCTGTCGCGTCAATCTCCATTGGCCCGCTTACCTCCGTGGCCCATTCTGTTTGCTCCCTTTCCTCTGCATGTCAAAACAAGGGCCCCCAACTCGGGGACCTTTTCTAGTGCCAATGCTTTGAGCTCTCGGAAGCTAGCAATGGCCTGTTATCAACCTTGCATGAGTAGGTATGTTTCTGTTGTGACCTGGGCGACCTCTTTTTCTCCTGCGACGGACGATAGGGTACCAAAGACGTGGTTGATTTGAACATTGGCTTCTGTGGCTATTTTTTGCATTGCTTGGGCAGTAGTCTTCACCGCCTGCCTGAGCTCTCAGAGGTCTTGTTTAGATGAGGCTGAATTCTCCTCAATTTGTTGTATCTAGAATTTGAGCTTCTCCGCTTGAGTATACAATTGGTCGAGTCCGTCAGGGTCTATGGCTTCTTGAATCTCTTCTGATATCTGCTGTAGCTGTGTTGAAACTGGTTGTGCTTTCAATGTGAGTGAGGTTGAACATTCATATATACCCTTTATTAGGTCATACACTTCTTTTTCCACAATACTCAGAACTTCTCGCAATCCAGCTACCTGATTTTGTCTTTCTGCTATCTTCTTCGTGTAGATGACCATTGGGTCTGGTAGCGCAGCGCTGGTTTCCAATTCTGCTTTCAATTCCTTGTTTTCTCTATTGAGGTTCGAACAGGCCACTCGAACATGGATGGACCATCCGACTATGTCATTCTCTACTATGTCACTTGGTATCTGATTGTCGTGGGCTATCACCGTCGGCTGGAGATCCTGGAAAACGTTGGTCACCATGTCTAGTTGGCCCTGTAGTTGGTCCTTTTATGTCTTCAGCTGGTCGCGCTCTTTAGTAAGCATGATAATTTATACCTGTTGCTGCTCGAATCACTGCTAAAGTTCTGTGTGAAGCCCTTCAACCTGTTGCGTTGCTCGCTGAATTAAATTGTATAACTGTGTCATTCCCCATGTCTGCACACTTTCAACTCTGGAGATATCTTGATTCGATTGTCACTATTGAAGTGGTTGACCACTTGTAATGGACTTTAATAAATTCTCTTTTGGTGACTGCGGTGGTGTTGGTTGCGGCAGTGGATTACTGGGGCTACCCTTGCTTATATTGGGCTGCACTTTCTGAAGTATCGGGTTAGCTTGCTAAAATGGATTCAGCTCTTCAGTCAAGGTTGTTGTATCTGCAGTAAAAGGTACTCTGCGGCTTAAAAATTCTTGGAAAGAAACCTATTCAACTAGGGTTTGGCTAACCTTAGGTATGACTGTTGTACCTGAGTTAACCTCCACCTTGGCATCTCCGTTTTTTTTACTTTTTACTCTGACTGGGTCGGATATGGTGGCTGATGTGGAGGTTGTGCGAGATGGATGCTCTTTGGAGGTGAATGAGGTGGTGGCTAATGATTGGTGAGTGTGAGGAGGTGATATCTAGACATTTAGAAAAGAATAGGGGTTTATTGGAGGTAGCTCCCGAGTCGTCTGGGGCTCTATCACCAACTCTTCTCTAATTGGGGCCCCCATGTCCATAAGTTGCATTTTATCTTCCCCTGTGAGATCAACGACTTGGCTAGACATTGATATTTTTGCCTTCTTGGCCTTGGGTGTGGCTACTTGTGGCTTTAAATCTTTACTCTTTCTAACGAGAGCTATGGTAGCTACCGGTGATGAATTAAACAAATTTAGTGGTATGGTTGTGACTAGGGGGGCTGCGATGGAGGAGGACGCAGCATTTGAGGCCTGAAATTCAAAAAATGTAGGAAACAAGGAGGAATCACTTATTAAATTTTGGACTACCCAGTTAAAGCTTTGTACCTTTGTATTGAGCTGCTCAATGATTATGATCAACTATAGTCTCGACATCCTAGCCATCGCTTCCTTTGATGTCTCTCCTGGCAATGGATCCCGCAACATGCTATCAAATGAATAGACATAGACTCCGCTTCTAATTTCCATTGCTACTCCCGGCCACGAGCATACTTCTGCATGAAAATCTCGCTCGTTGATTTGAAATTTCAATGGCCTCATCTTGAAGGTCGATTCTGGCACACATGTTGGCCGGATGTAGGTTTTCTTATGGTTAACCCCAAACCATACTTGCAAAGTGTAACTATCCAGCAAGGTCCTTGGAACTCTCTGTTGCCTTATCGCGACATCCACCATCTGGCTGTACTAGAATTTGAACACCTCTTTATTTTCCTCCTTAGTACTGGGGTTCCCTGATGTTTTCTAGGGTGTGAACTTCATTGCTATTAGTTGACCCGCCACCACTTCTAGGGGTTGCCTGATTCCTGGAAATGTCCATTTCCACATGGCCAGTGCCATTATAAGATATTCATAGATAAATCCATTTGCCCTCTTATATTTTTCCTCACAGGCTTCGAATAACTCATTGAGCAGAAATGAGTACCAGTTCAGTTGTGCCCCCTAGAGACAATGCTCCGCAACTAAGATAGTATCCAGTGTGCATTCTCCTTTGGTGTAGTGTCTCATCGTTTTGCTTGCAATCAAATAGTAGGAAAACCTGACCACTGGGTTGTTGATTAAGTCTATTTTGGCTCCTTTTCCCCCTCTCTTGGTGTCGTACTTCCTGTAGTAGTCACCATCGCCTGCTTTCTTCGCTCTCTTAGACATAGTCTGGAATTTCGTGGATACATCTCTCCCTTCTTGTGACAACCCGGTAAATCTTTGAATGTCTTCCACATGAGTTTGGATTTCCCTTCCTAGCCATAGCAACCCATTGTGGATTCTGCTCAGTAGAAACTTGGTGCACTGCATCGAAACCCTTGTAGTGCCAAACGCTGGCAAGTTTCTTAGGTTTAGGATGGTGGATTGCTGAACACCTCTGAACTCCGGAAGTACTCTTGATGCTTCCTGTCCCACTTCTGTAGCATAATTCTCCATGTAGACCTGCTTCTTCATCACTGGAAATTGGAAAGATTCTATTAGGTCAGTATCAATCAACGACGCGTTATCATATTTTCCTACCAGGGAGTCCATCTTCTGAATACTCTCATTGAGCTCTCGCTCAACCACCGTTAGCGCTACCCTGGTCATCTTAGATCTTTTTTAGTACACTTAAAAAGCTACTCCTTTTCTTTCCTTATGAATTCCTGTGTCTGGACACCTCCCCTGCTCTTCATCTGGTGTTTTTTTCCCTTGCTACCTTTGTTTTTTCTGGTTCTAACTCGGACTTCTTCGGCATTCTCGCGCTTTTCTTTCATGCAGGTTATGTAAGTAACCAACACGCATGAGGTTGATAAGACCCCATAAGTAATTAATTTTCTCTGCCTTCCCTCGTGGCTATAATCGTGCGATTAGTTACCGAGCTGAGGTGGGTTCTGACAAAGTTGATTGTGGCTTAGGGTTTGGGTAGACATGATGGGTGATGATTATGGCTTATCATGGAAAATTTATTGCAGTATGGACGATGCTAATTATGAAAATTATTTCTCAAATAGCGATTTACATGGGTATTATGATTAATTATGATGGGATGATGTTTGACACTCTTTTCCTTCTGACGTGGATGACACGCTGGACACTATTCCCCATCGACCACAATCAGTTGTGTTGCGTTCTCAACATCGCAACATTGAATTATTGTTGTGCTATAAAATTTCTTGATTAGGAATCCTATCTAAGATCTTCTCGGGTGTGAGAGAGTTATTGACTCTATCTAATCTACCCTATTGACTCCTCTCGGTTGTGAGAGTTATTGAAAATGAAATGTGGAACTTACTCGTGGTAGGGTTTCAAGCATGCATTGTTCACCCATATTGGAAGTATCTGGTCGTCCAGTTGTGCTAACCGAACTGCTCCTGAATCCTTGATTTTGATTACGTGGTACGGTCCTAGCCAATGCATTTGTAGTTTCCCTGGGAACTTCTGGTACTTACTGTCGTAGAGTAAAAATTTTCTGCCGACCTTAAAAGTTTTTCGCTTGATATGGAGGTCATGCCAAGCTTTTTGTCTCTCTTTCTGGACAGTTTGGTGGAATTCCGCAAGAAACCTGTCTTCTTCTAGATCCTGCAGTTCATGTAACCATTCCTTTAATGAGTCTTCCTCTGATACCTTGAGTGAGGTTGCAATTAGAAGGCTCAGTATGACAAACTCTCCTGGAACTAAATCTTCTCTTCCATACACTACCTAGAATGACGTCTCGTTATTGAGCCTCTTGACAGTTTTTCTATACACCCACAAGGTTGTTGGTATACGTTCGTCCCAGTCGTCTCGTTGAGCATTGCCGATCTTCGCTGAGACCTTCTCTAGGACCTTATTGAATGCTTCCACCATACCATTGGCTTGTGGATGGTAAGGGCTGCTTTTGTGATGTTGTACCATGAAGCTTTAGAGCAGGGATTTATTGGTATCATTGATGAAATGCGTACCTTGATCACTTGTCAGACTTTTTGGGCAACCAAACCTGGTGATTATGTTTTAAAATATGAACCGAGCCGCTATTTCGGCCATGCAATCCTTCACTGATATTGCCTCTGCCCACCTTGTCAAATATTATTTTGCCATGATTATATACCGAGCCTATGAATGTCTTGTCGTAGGTGCAATCGGGCCTTTGAAATCAACTGCCCATTTCTCGAATGGATGTATTTCTTTGACTGGGTGCAGTGGGAGCTCGTCTCTGTGCAATGGGCATCCTGTCCTCTGGAAAACATTGCATTTTTTTACGAACACCTTACTGTCAATGTGTGTCATAGGCCACCATAAACCTGCCTACGGTACCTTCCTCACAGTTGGTTTTGCTCCTACATGTCCTCCCGCAACTCCAAAGTGGCATTCCCATAGTATGGTCTCCCTCTCATGGTCTAGGATGCATCTTCGTAAGATTTGGTCCAGCCCCATCTTATACAAGTGTCTCGCTATCAATTGGTACTCTATCGCTCGGACTACGAGGTTTCTTCTCTGGACTGCTGTATATTCTTTTGGGCATTGTCCTGTTGTCAAATAAGTTGCAATCTGATCTAGATATTCTGGGATGGCTTCTACTCTGAAAAGATCAGCATCCGGTAGCTGATCATCCAGAGACCCTTCATTTTCCCCATTTTCGAGCCTTGACAGGTGGTTAGGTCCCACATTTAGCCTCTCGAGCTTTACTATCACCTCAAAGGTGAATTCTTGAAAAATTAGGAGCCATATGCAGATTCTTCCTTCTAAGACTGGTTTTTTTACCAGATATTTTAAAGTTGAGTGGTCTGTGAAAAACTTAAACATACCTCCTAACAGATAATGGCGAAAATTTTGAAGGGAATACACCATTGCTAGTGCTTCCCTCTCCGTCATTGTGTTGTTTCGTTCTACTATTGATAATTTTCGACTTGCAAAATACACTGGGTGATCAACTATAGTATCTCTTGGTTGGGCTAGAACCGCTCCGAGTGTGATGCTCGAAGCATCGATGTGGACATGAAATTGTTTATCCCAATTTAGATTAATAAATATTTGCACACTTGCCAACTTCTCCTTTAATGTATTCATGGCTATCGTGTAGTTCTCTATCCAATTGAATTGTTCCAACTTCTGCAATAGCTTCTATAATGGGGCTGTTAACTTCACGTAGTTGCAGATGAATTGCCAGTAGTATCCTGTGTGGCCCAGTAGTGACCTTAGCTATTTTACAGTTTCTAGTGCTTCTATGTTAACTATAACTACTACCTTTGTTGGATCCACGGAAACTCCTTGTTTGCAGACAACGTGTCCTAGCAATATCCCAAACGGCACTGCAAAGATGCAATTCTTTAGGTTCAATGAAATCTGTAGCTATTGACACCTATCAAACATGATTCTAAATAGCATTGCATGGTCTTTTAATAGGTTTTAGATGGTCCATTCATCCATATAAACCTCCAATAATTTGTGGATGTAGTTGTGGAATGCTACTATCACAATGCGTGAAAATACAGCTAGCGCATTCTTCAAACTGAATGGCATTACATGATATGCGAAGGAGCCCCATTTGGAAGTTGTTTTTTACTTATCTTCTTCTGCTATCCGTACCTAATGGTATCCTAAGAATACATCTGTAAAGGATTATGCCTCGTTCCCCTCAACGTTGTTGAGGACCTTGTCACTGAATGGAGTAGGGAATGGGTCATGTATGCAAGCATTATTCAAGCTCATGTAATCCACACAGACTCAGATTTCAAACTTATCCTTTTTGCTTTGTATGACTATTGGACTTACCCATTCTACCTCCTCCATAGGGAATATCAACCCTGCCTTTAGAATTTTGTCGATTTCCGCTTCAACTTTTTCCTTTACCCTTGGATTCAACCGATAGGGTCTGTGCTTGATTGGTCTTGCATCAGGCTTCAGGATTATATGTATTTATCCCAGGTCTCCTTTGATTCCTTTCAAGTCTGCTACGGGTGATGGGAACAAGTCCTCATATTCTTGTAGTAGACTGAATATTTCCTTGGTCATCTCAGCATCCCAATAATCACCGATTGATGCCATTTTGGGCCTTTCTTTGGTCTCAATGTTCATTTTCTTGGTTTTTAGTGGTAGAAAATTAATACCTTTGGTTTTTGGGTCTTCCTAAACATATCTTTCCCCTTCTGTCTCTTCAAAATACAGATGCCTAAGTCCCTCTAGATCATCATCGTCCATTTCACTGTTTACCTTTTTACATGTTACCGATTGTTTGGCACTTTGGTTCAGGAGTGGTTTCTCATCCTCCTCCTGATTCTATGGGAAGAACAGTACCTTTTTAATAGCTTTTAATGCTTGGGTGACTGGTTCTGTTCTTCCTTCAAATAAGAAGCACTGTGTAAATTTCCCCGTAACTTCCTGCCATGTGCTAGTTCCTCTTTTCCTCTCCTTAGTTAGGTACCAAGCTTAGGGAATCACATCCAGTGAATGTATAAACTTGTGGACCCACAAATCCTCTGGGTATCCCGCAATGGTCCATTGATCTTCACACTCTTTCAAATGTTTTATGGGGTCTGATTCCCCTCAGAATTTTTGAGTGAACTATGGTTCCTCTTCTCCCTTGAACCTGGCTTTCAGTGTTGCCGCAACTTTGTCCCATCGTGATAGTGAGTTACAGTGGTTACTCCACCATCTTGCAGATTTGGATTGTAGGGCCATGTCCATAAGTGGGACCCTATCATTCTTTGGTACTTTATCTTCTATATTGATTATGAAAGTATTGACAACGTTCTTATCAGACAAAGTTGGGTAATCTCTTACCTCAATCCCAATCCAATTGATTACTCTGATGTTGGCGCATCTTCTTGTACTGGTCTCATATCCCCCTTGCCGCCAATCATCCAGGCTATCTCCAAGCCCAAGTCTGAGCTTTGGGTGCTTATCCAACTTACAGATCCTCCCGCCATCGGGTTGATATAATCTTCCCTTTTCCCTGCAGTCATTTGATAAAGATGGTTAAGAAGTTGAGTTTCTTCCCTGTTGTCAATAGACTCTGTGTATCAAGGACCTTGATACGGGTTGAGTGGTTGAGTGACTCTGACCTCTCCATCCTCAAAGATCATCAGTTCCTTCTTCAAATCTATTACTGCGTAATTCTCAAAAGCCCAGTCAATCCCTAACAATGTGAGATAGGGGTCTTTGTCCCCCATGATGTCAATGACCTCAAAGTCCATGTATGTCTTTGCTCCCGCAACATCAACTTCGACATCCTCCAGTCTGCCTATGGGTACAATGCAGTATTGGTTCACCATATGAAGTTGAATTGGTGAGTATGTTAGCCTTAGCTTTCCCAAAGCTTCCCATGTCTTTCTTGGCAAGATATTTACATCTGACCCTAGGTCAAGCATTGTGTCCTTAATCTGGAATCACGCAACTTGAGTATTCACCCAGAACTCTTTTCTTGTCCTTCTTTTACTTCTCTTCACCCTTCGTATATATTTTTGTGTTGCGTCAGTTGATTCTCTTGGTCCTGTGGCCTTTTGCACTCTAGGTTCTTCTTTAACTCTTCTAACATTGGTGCATTGTTAAAAATCATTAGAAATAGATGGAACCATTCTTCAATCGTGGTATTTGAGCTAGCTTTATTCTCATTATCTTCCTTGGCCTATGGCAACTCAATACCTTTACTTCCCCCAATCTAGGCAAATGTTTCCGCTTCTTCTTAAAATATTTTTTCTGTCTATCTTGCCTAAACATTGGCTTTGGAGATGTTGGCCTTACCAATATTATTGGGTCCATCATTTGTGCATCCTCCCCGGTTCTTTTTCCTCCTTGCGTCACTATGGCCACGTTCTGCATAGCTTGAGTCTATATTTTTCTCTACTCTACATTTACTAAATTTTTTTCTCTTCGTTTCGCTCTTTCCTCCCATCTCTTAATGAGCTCTAGACAGCCCTCTGTTGCATGCGTGTCAACCTTGCACTGAGAGCATGAGGGTCTTCTAGGAAGTGGACACTGCTTAGCCACATGACCTTCTTGGTCACAATTGTAACACCGCATTGGCCCTCTTCCTCCAGCTTGGCCTCCTCTCATGCCTCCTCCTCATCCTCTGGGACCCTCATTTACTCTATATGAAGGTCTGTCCAAGCGCTCTGCCAAGGCATCCAAAGCCCTACACTGCTCTGTGATGTGTGTGGTAGATTCACAGAATTCACAATATGTGTGGTTCGTAACGTTGGAGTATTTTTGCAGTATGGGGCATAGATGGGGTGGATGATTCATGCTTTTACATATTTCTCAATATTCAGTTGTCACTGTACTCTGTTGTGCGGGAAACCCCACATATGGGTGCTGCAGTGGGTATAATCCCTGGGTGTTTATCTGCGCAACCCCTCCTATTGGCAGAGCTCTCGATGCCCCTGTTACTGATTCCCCTACATTTTGGCCCCTCAGCCAAGGACATTCGGTTACCATGTGTCCTTCCATTAGACAGTGTGTACACCATACGTTTGGCCTCGTTGGACACATTGGTTGAATTTCTTTCAATTTCTCTGTTAGGCTAGTTATTTGGTGTTGTAATCCCAGTATGGAGGGATCCTGAGCAGATGCTCCTCCTTTAAATTCTTTCGGGTGTCCCACCATGGCCTCTATTTTCATAGCCTGCTCTAACGCATCTTGCAATGTCTCGATATTTTTTTGTGTCAGTGGAGTTCTTGTTAGTGGAATAAGGGCCTTGATAAACCAATCTCTCTAATGGTTTGAATTGATTAGATAACTGAGTTTTCCAATCACATCCTTGAATCTCCTCATTAGATCCCATGTCATTTCCCCTTCTCACTGCTTGATCTCCCACATTTCTGACAAACCCTGCTGATATGTTTGGGGTAATTTTAATTCCTTCACGAAATCCCTCTTTACATCGTCTATCTCTGAGTTCTGATGAGTCTTGGACCACTTTATAAACCAGCGTAGAGCTGTCTCCCTGAGAATAGTTTGAAATTCTACCAGCTTACCTGTTTCTAGTGTCTGTCGAGCCATCCATATGGCTTCATAGAGGTACCAGTGTTGTTCCACATCATCATTACCCTCCCAGAAAAATATGGGTACCAGGTAAATGATCCTGCCATGCTTCCTTGTGTGGGGGTTACTGCAACAAAACCCCTGACTCCAGTTGTGAAATGGTATTACTAGCACTGCTGCTATTGTGGGTTACTAATGTGGATTGAACACTATTCCACTTACTTAATTCTCGTAACACAAATCCTCGTAACTTAACAAATATTTCACCTAGTGGCTGATAGAGTACCAGGGGAAGGTCGGGACTCAAGCTACTTGAACTTTGGGGAATAGAGTTACCTGGGATTATGGGTGTTGGCCCTTCTCAAAATAGTTTCTCCATCGCAGCATGCAACTCCACATCGGACGTCTCCTCAAGGCGCATGTCATCTCTGTCGCACTCCTTTCCCTTCTATGTTTGTGTTGGGCTCCTATACACCTGCCGCACTTCTTTAGTGGTCCCCCTATATTCTGGGAACCCATCTGACCTTCCATCTCCTTTTTCATCTGACGCACCTCCTCCTTGTCTTTTCTATTCCTTTCTTGTCTTTCCAACTCCTTCATCACCCTTTCCCGCCACTTCTTAGCGATTTGTGCCCTCCAATGTGCTTTTCATTCCCTTAACCTACTAGAGGTCTTAGCATCCATATCCCTATTCCCCTTTTCAACGTACTTGTAGCATCTCTCCCTCAGCTCCTTCCCCCAGTACTGGAGGTTTAGTTCTCCATCCCATATTTTTGGAACTCCATCAATCCTTCATCTATCATCAAAGCTTTGATCCACAGGGGGATCTCCTCCAACAGCTCTTCGCGCAACCCTAATCTGAATACGTCCTCTGTTTTTGAGAAATACTGGTAGCATTCAGTTGCGAACTCCACTATGTATTCTTCCAAGGTAGATTGCACCTAGAAATCTATGGCTTGGGTCAAATATGTATCTAACCGATGGAGTGCTACCAGATATACATGCACCCACTTGTGACAGATCTTCCACAAGCCTCTCTAGACTGTCTTAGTCTATAGTCTCCACAACTAGTTGTAGATCTCCTTGGGAAAATTTCCCCAGGAGATCTACAACTGGTCATAAATATTACTGGCAGATTCAAAGTAAAGAATAAAGTTCTTAAAAACTTTCTCTTTTTGCTGTCTCACTTCCACTTGCTGAGCTACGAACTAATCTAGGTGGTTATCCCACTAGTTTCGTATTTCTGTCTCAAAGATCCATGATACCATGATCTAGAACCAGCATGAAATTTTAGGTCCTAGCAATGGAACCATTTTTTGGCAAGAAAAGAGGTCTCTGAGCCGAAACCTAGGTTTAGATTAGAAGCAAAAAAGGGTTTCCACAGTAGTCTAGCACAACGTCGACATTTTCACCCTGCTCCGAGGAGCAGAGAGTCTCACCTGAGGCATGCCGTGACCTTACTAAGGTTGGGATCAGATCCGGTATCGATCAAGTGTGACAAGTACATAACCCAGACAGAACTAAGTACTTCAATTAAATGTAAATACTCCATAGATAGAAATACTTGTAAACACATTTACAATGATAATAAAAATTTTAAAATAACCTGCACATTCAACTAACCCAGAACACAATATAGCACTCAGAATAGCAGCCTCAGATCAAGATATATTTCATTAACAACAAAATACAGTTACAATGCTTCTTAGAATGTTCCAGGTAGAACTGATTACAATGGAGTTACATAAGACTGAACAGAATGAAACATAGAGACAGAGAGAGAACATAACTAACAACACGAATAGAGCTCTCCTACGGCTCCTGTTCCTTGATATCTACTGTGCCAACCTCCTTTCTCCATTGGCCAACTGTCTATTTGTTCTATTGCCAGCGCGGCTGATATTTCTTCCTTCCTTTCTGCTTGGTTGTTTGTTGCTTCTCCCTGATTATTTGGAATTCCACTGATTTCCTTCTGCTGCTTCCTTCTACCATTTGTTCTTGCTTCAGCAATGGTCATGCCACCTACTCTTCGGCTCTTTGCAACCGTGACAGCTCTCTGTCTACCATGGTTGCGTTCTGCCACCAGTTATCCACAACTCAAAACTGTTTGATCTCAAAACAAGGGCCCCAACAAGATAAGTATTTTATTTTTATTATTTGGGTTTGGGAGAGGTTTAGCAAGTAGTTGATTATATTTTTGAGGAAATGGAGTGTACTGTGATGGAAGTGGTTGATTTGGTGGTTGGGCTTGAAATTGTGGTTGGGTTGGTTGGGTTGGTTAAGCATGGTAGTATTGAGGTTGTTAAGGGGAATAGGGTTGTTGGAAATGAGGATACTAGGGATTTCTACCATAATAAGTCTTCCAACCTTGTGCCAAATATAGGTTTTTAGGTTGGGGTGACCAAGGTTTCCAAGGCATAGGTGCAATATAATTTTTATATGGTTGTGCATATGATGGATATTGAGTGTTAAGCCCTTGTGTCATACATGGATGTTGAGTCCGACATGGTGTTTTAGCAATAAATGAAAGTCATTCAGGTTTCCTTGATCCGACTTCATCCTGGAAGATTTCCTTAAGCCTAGGTATTGAAGGACATTCTTTTATATCATTATTTTTAGCGCATATGACCCAAATTTCTACACTATTAAGAGGACATTATCTTAGGGCATGCTTTTTCCTACACCTAGTATAGAAGATATATAATGAAACATTCTCAGCTTTTTTCTTGTTTTGTATCTTGAGAGTATCTAGTTATTCACTAAGATTTCCAAGGATACATGTTTTGAATTTATCAATAAAATTGCCGAATTCTACTCTACTCATTGTTCCAGATGCAAATTTATTGACTCTTGAAATGGTTGGATCTCTTGGATTATTTATAGATCTAGCCTTACCTCTCAAATATGTTTGCACAACTCATATATTCTTCAAATGATAACTGGGAAACATCTCCTTTTCCCATTAAATCGAGGAGGTCAAAACACTCATATCTTATAGATTTTAACAAAAGATCTTTTAATGTTTCTTCATCTAAATTATGCATACTAGCCCTTTTAATATTGTAGGAAAACCTTTCAACTATGTATTGAAGGCTTTCATCCTCCTTTTGCATCATGTTAAAGACTTCATCCTTAAGGATATGGGGCATACAATAATATTTTTACTTTTCTAGGAACATCCTCTTCATTTAATCCCATATTCTAATAGTATGTGTTCCTAGAGTCATACACAATTTAAGGGATCCATATTTTAGAGTAGTTGGAAACAATTTCAATTTTTTACTTTCAATTAATAGTAATAGGATCTACATAATACTTCAAACTCAAAAATAAATGTCCCTAGATTCTCTGTTCTTAAGTCATGAAAATTAGGAAGAATAGAAGGTGAGATATTTGTCATTATGGTTGTGGTATCTTCATTAAGTATAGGAAATCTATAAGGATGTGGTTGTCCTGTCCCTCCTCTACCACCTTGTCCTCCACAATATCCTCTATTTCCTCCACTGCCTCTTCCACCACTAATCCTAAGTTCACCATTTACATTGTGTACTTCTCCTTCCCCTTCTCTTTCCATTGTAGACTCTTCAGAGCTAATATAAGGTTCTGTTACAGTCATAATAATAGGATTCATAATTTTGAATTGAATATGATTAGTCTTGTAATATTGTACATGTTTTTTCTTTCTACAAATTTTTTTTCCCATATTGATAATAAAAAATGTAAATAGAATAAAGTCCTAAAATAAAAATCAAAGGACTAAAAGAACAAGATATATATATATATATATATATATATAGTTGTTGTAAACAAAGAAAGCACAATAAAATGTTAGGGAAACTAAAGAAAAAGAGTAAAAGGTTTTGGAATGCATAAGGTTTCTAGCTCAAATGCACCTTCATCATGCTTAAATCCTATGTTTCATGTGCAGGAGGAACTATCAAAGAAGGAGGACATTAACAAAGGTTATATATTGATTTAGGTATTTACCCTAAATTTCTATGTAATCTTAGTTCTAAATATTAAAGCTCATTCACTAAACCCCTTACATGTCTATTTTATTAATTTCCCTCCATTCATTTATTCCCCTTCAAACTCATTCCCTAAGTAATTTGTTTCTTAAATTACCCCTTATTTACATATTCCCTTCATTACCCCTTCATTACATTTCATTCCCTAATATTTTTCCCCTACTAAAAACCCTTTTCCCATTGAAAATCCCTCTTTTTCCCCTTTGAAAAACCCCTTTTCCCTTGCTAAACCCTTTATTCCCGCACATTATAAACTATCCAAAAGTAAATCCTTTTTTTACCCCTTACTTCACAAAACCCTATTGGAATTTATATTAATTTCTCTCCGTAAACCTATACTACCTCTTCCTCTTGCAAAGTCAACCTATGGCCCACCTCGAACTAAGAATTAAACCCCCTTCATTTTATTTTCCTCGAGATTCATTCTCAATCCCACAATCTATCACACTCCCTCTCCAAATACCACATACTATTTTCTCCCCATGCAAAAAACATTTTGATTTTAAATCTTATGAAATAAAATTCACGAATGCCATGAAATTATCAGATAAAATAAAAGGGAAAATTTCATATGAAATTAATGTATAGGTGAAAATAAAAGAGTAAAGTGAGAATACTCTCCCAACCATACAAATCAACACATGGTTTTGCAAAACCATCTAGGTATTCTACACATCGTTTTGTGAATTCATGGAAAGAGAAAACAAAACCGCGGATTGAAAACAACACATTATTTTGTAGAAATTTAATTATAAATTTCATTTAAAATATTTTGGAAATATTATTCAAATATATATATATATATATATATATATATATATATATTATTATATATTTTCCAAAATATTATGTGACACTAATGGACAATAAAACAACACGGCAGTAAGAGGATTAACAAGCAGTTGAGTGAATTACTAAGAGAAAGAGAGATACATCTGCATCTTCTAGTTCATCTGCCAGCACAACCACAAATTTGGGTCCACATCTTACCTGCTCCCACTTCCACAGCAACAACATTTGCACAGCACATTCCACTAGAAACTATTAATCTGCAGTAGTTAGAGCTTTTTAGTTCATTTATAGTTTAAAAATGTCATGTCTATTAGAGAAAATATTTATTGTAAACAGTTTGTAAATTTTGTATAAATACTTCTATTTTTAAAGTATTAAGGGTCGATTGTTTGAGATTAGAAATACTAGTGATCTATTGGAGCATTGTAATATTTTTTCAAAGCACTGGAGCATCAATACTAAGCATACCATTCACATGATTCTTCTTGCTTAAATACTAGTGATTTTTTTCTTATGTTAAAGTGTTTCATTGTCATCTCTTCACTATAATCATCTAAATTCCAATTGCAAAAAAAAAACTGTGATGAATAGGATTTACTTTTGAGTACCTTATTCTGGTTGCTTTTGCAATTTAATTTTTTCTACTGAAAACCACACTAAAGAATTCTTAACTTCTTTTTAGTTCTGCCTAATTGACTGAATGCCACACTAAAGAATTCTTAATTTCTCTTTAGTTCTACTGAAGGTTTTCCTTGTTTTTCCATCACCCACTTATTATTCTAAAAGATACAGTAAATATTCCTAGCTTACCATGAGTTTACTCTGTGAAAAAATGATGCAACCATCCAGTTTACCGTTTGAATCCATTTCCCAATAGATGATAATTAAATTGAATACAATCAGTCTTCCAAAACCCAAATAAAAACCAAAAACCCAAGTACAATCATAACTAGTCTAAGATTTCAAGCAAAAAGGATAATTTTTACAGAGAGAGCCCTCTCTGGGATTGGAAGGGCTAGATTCCCATCCTGAAGTGGTTTGATGTTACATTCTTGTGATTTTTCCTACAACCTTCAAATTACAGGGTGATAACATAATGGTGACCATACTGGGGAAGAACGTTTTATCTTCCTCAGAAAAATGCATCAAATTTTAGATCTGATTGTTGATGGTGAACAACGATTAGACACCAGAAGGTTGTAGCTTTCACCTGGCGACTCCATTGTCCAAGATCCAGAGCTTCAAAGTTAAGAGCGGCTCCATAATAAAATAATCCATATTCCAAAGCATTCGGGGTGATACAAGATGACATGTTTTGTGGCAAACCTTTCATCTCATGAGATTTTCAATGAAATTAGGCATGGGTTATCAGAACTTCAGCTTGATGAGGATTTTCTAAGAGCTATCTTTCTTATTTTAAAATCAAGAAAATTTTCTCCTGAACTTAAAATATGTGTTCTTGAGTTAGTTTCTTAAAAATATGAAAATGGCGTTAAATATTTTCATATTCAAATTTAGTTGTATAATTTCCAAGCTCCTAAATAATTCTTGGAAAATCTTCCTTCTTCAAAGCAAGAGGAAATTGTACTACCTTTTGACTTGTAGATTGAGGATGATTATTCTTTCAAGTTCAAGACTGAAGAAATAGTTTCAAGGTTTAACATTGAGGATACAAATAATCAATTAGTCATTGAAGGCCTAGAAGCACATGTCATACATCATGCTTTTGATGATCCTATAGCAGATTATATGGAGATTATTTTTAGCTCAAGTCTGCAAACATGTTTTCTCTATGAGGATCAAATACATCAGCAGTTTCCATTACACATCATATCTTTGATTATGAAGACACGTGATCAAGTTATGCTTCCAAGTTTGATGAAAAGCAGTCAAATTATCCATTCATTTCTACAGCTACTTGACTGCCTTCATTGGCATTTTTGTATTACCTGATTCAACAATATTATCAATATATTAGAGTAGGTAGATGAGTTAAAATCAGCTCAGTACTCTGAGCATCTTTTTAGTTTCAGTTCAATGTTATTTCAAATTTCAGTTTGCATAAAAGGTTTGGTTTTAGTATGAGATGTCTAGTCACAGAGATTATATAACAAAGCATGTGCAGGCTTGGAATCAGCCCAATGGATCAAGCCACTAGTCGACAGTGTTCTTGGCATCTCACAAGGAGATGCCATCCCCAAGTGGAGCCACTGTTAGAGTCCTATAATAATAGGATTCATAATTTTGAATTGACTATGATTAGTCTTGTAATATTGTACATACTTTTGCTTTCTGCAAAATTGTTTTCCCATATTAAAAATAAAAAATGTAGAGTAAAGTCCTAAAAGAAAAATCAAAGGATTAAAAGAAAAAGATCAATATATATATATATATATATATATATATATAAATATATATATATATATATATATATATATATATATATATGAATATGAACCCCATAAAATGAAGAAAATAAAATGTTAGGTGTTAGCTGCTGTAAACAAAGAAAGCACAATAAAATGTTAGGGAAACTAAAGAAAAAGAGTAAAAGGTTTTGGAATGCATAAGGTTTCTAGCTCAAATGCACCTTCATCATGCTTAAATCCTATGTTTCATGTGCAGGAGGAATTATCAAAGAAGGAGGACATTCATAAAGGTTATATATTACTTTAGGTATTTACCCTAGAGTTCTATGTAATCTTAGTTCTAAATATTAAATATCATTCACTAAACCCCTTACATGTCTATTTTATTAATTTCCCTCCATCCATTTTTCCCCTTCAAACTCATTCCCTAAGTTATTTGTTTCCTAACTTACCCCTTATTTACATATTCCCTTCATTACCCCTTCATTACATTTCATTCCCTAAAATTTTTCCCTCCTAAAAACCCTTTTCCCATTGAAAATCCTCTTTTTTCCCCTTTGAAAAACCTTTTTTCCCTTGCTAAACCCTTCATTCTCGCACATTATAAACTATCCAAAAGTAAATCCATTTTTTACCCCTTACTTCACAAAACCCTATTAATATGAAGTTTTGGACTTTATATTAATTTCTCCCCGCAAACCTATACTACCTCTTCCCCTTGCAAAGTCAACCTATGGCCCGCCTTGCACTAAGAACTAAACCCCCTTCATTTTATTTACCTCGATATTCGAAGAAATAAATGAATGGTTAAAATTCTCTTTCCCACCCCAAATCATCTGACATTTAACACCAAAAATGAGTGCAAAATGGGCAGTTTTATTTTTATCGGGTTTTACCAGCTGTCACTCCCACATTCTATCGCACTCACTCTCCAAATACCACATACTACTTTCTCCCCATGCCAAAACCATTAAATGTTTTGATTTTAAATACTAAGGTTGTGGAATGAGATTCAAAGGTAAAATTGTTTTACAATGACATGTGAAATAAAATTCATGGATGCCATGAAATTATCAGAGAAAATAAAAGGGAAAATTTCATATGAAATTAATGTGTGAAAGTAAAAGAGTATAGTGAGAATACTCTCCCAACCATACAAATCAACACATGGTTTTGCAAAACCATCCAGGTATTCTACAAGGATAAAAGGAATTTACATGTAGATAAATGAATTTACAGAGGAAGGAGTAATAGAAACAAAACTACACAATTTTTTGAATTCATGGAAAGAGAAAACAAAACCACAGATTGGAAACAACACATGGTTTGTAGAAATTTAATTATAAATTTCATTTAAAATATTTTGTAAATATTATTCAAATATATATATTATTATATATTTTCCAAAATATTTTGTGACACTAATGGACAATAAAACAACAGGGCAGTCAGAGGATCAGCAAGCAGTTGAGTGAATTACTAAGAGAAAGAGAGATACATTTGCAACTGCAAGTTCATCTGCCAACACAGCCACAAACTTGGGTCCACATCTTACCTTCTCCCACTTCCACAGCTGTTAGCCACCCATAATATTTTTTTATACCAAAAGGTGGCTAAGAACTTTTGGGAGCCTCCAAGGAACAATTTTCATCTCTAAAAATTGTTGGCTCTTGAATCTCTATAAGGCCTCCAGCCTTTCCCTCTTTCCATATCCCATACTACTGTTTCATACTTCAAAAATCTCTGATATCCTACAAAAATCCAAGTAAAATATTGTTGCATTCCCCCTTTTTCCCCTCCCTTTCTCCCAACTTACCTCATTCTCCATTTTCCTTTTATTCATAAAAACCCCACAAAAACATATGTTTTCCCTTTATCCCTTCATAAAATCCATTCCCTAAGGTTAAAAACTCACTTTTTGACCTTATCTGAACCTTGATTTCCCCTTTGAAAACATTGGAAATCCTATAAAATAGCACATTTTATATGATGTTAAGGCCTTTTAGCCCCCTCGGGCTAATCCCCTACCGTTTTCCTCCATATACCCGAGCGCCAGGACTGACCGCTCAGTCCTTAGACGCTAAACCGAAAAATACCATTTTCCTCCATTCATTTCCCTTTGAAAACCCGAAAAACCCAATTTTATAAAATTTTAACGGGGAATAATTAAAGTCACATGTTTTATTTCATGATCAACCTGGACCGTCGATCTACTCCCTAGATCCGACGGAGCGGATCACATCTCACCAGGTGGACCCCCCTTTCTCCCGCGTCATTTGTCAAGAAACCGCCGGTTTCCATTTCGCACCACCTTCTGAGCCACGATGGTTTTCTCCCGTCGGCCAGCGATTCCATACGCTGGCCGACACGTGTCCCCACCACTATTTCAAAACCGTCGTGCTATCACCTCATTTCACGTGTTAAACTTCACACCATAACCATGCGGCGAAATCCACCCCCACCGTTCAATCTGGGACTTCCCATCCGACGGCTGTCGATCACCTCACTTGCTCGACCTTTAACGGACATGCTCGCCCATTAACCCATCCATTGCGCGTCCAAGATTCATATCTCCATCGTCGATCTCTGTAGATCGACGGCTATTGTTCGTCCTCCTGATTCCATTGCCCGGTCAGACATTCTTCCCGCTGATTTCCCGTTGCCCGATCTCGACCGTCGATTTCTGCAGATCGACGGTCCTGATTTAATATTCCTTCAACCTTTTCCACGACCGCCCAGATTTGATCTCGGCCATTGGATGATGCCATCTAACGGCCCACGTTCCTCCACACATTCCCCAATGCAGATTGACCTATAAACTGGAGTTTTTACGTGTTTTTGTATTTTGCAGGGTTAAAGTCATTTGTTCGTGTTTTAAAAGGAAATTTCAGACCAGGAGGGTGACGATCCTCTACGTTTTGGTTTCTCCAAGGAAATCACTTACAGAGTTAGTTTTCACGTCTCTTCAATGTTTCCACAGGCATTGATGCCTTTTCCCTACCTGCGCAACCCTACACAATAGAGAAAACTGTCAAAATCATTGCAGAAAAAGAGTATCAGAGATTGAAGACCAGAAATGAACCAGAACAGCAGATTAGTGGACAGATTTGTGGGGATTAAGGCTAAGACAGTTATCAAATGCCTAATCCCCAGATCTAAAATGCAGATTAAGAAAAATCTAAAGTGTTTTATCAGAAAAACCCTCCACCGCCACAAACGGAGGCGAATTGATTCCTCCCAGCGACTACAGCGCCACCTGTGCCTCAACGGATTCAATCAAGAACCGAATTTATTGATCAAAGTCAGATATTTTGCCTCACACAGCCAAAGGAGTTATTTCTGCCAGGAGATTAATGACAGAAGGTCGGCAGAGCAACCCTATTGATACACAGAGCCTCAAAAGTCTAATAAAGCTCCCACCGAGCTAAATTCATGAGTGTAAATCATTTAATATAGAGGAACACCTGTATAGTTCTTCGTTGAGCCCCTCGATGGCTAATAATACATTAATATCTGTATTAAATTTTTTTTGATATCTTTTCATCAGATCTCACCTCCTCATCTTTCTATAAATACTTCAGTAGAAGATGAGTGAGGGGTTGGTTGTTAATGTAAATTGATGAAGCATTGTATTGTAACTGAGCTGAAGACTCTTGATTGTAGATAGGATTTCACTGGCTCTTAGAGCTCTGCTTGTAACAGATAGGTTAGGTTGTGAAGAGAGATGGATTAAAACACTGTATTTGAAGATTGTAACTGGTTTGAAGCATCAATACAAGTTGATTTATGGGATCCTGGTCTATGCTGATGGTGATGTTATTCTCACTGTAACTTGTGTTTTGTTTCTGTTTTCAATTTGTTTCATTTCCCACTATAAAGAACAGTTTAAACAGGGTTAGGAACTATTGTATATCAGTAACCTTCTCTGGCTGAAAAACCTTTATTTAAATGTTTTCTCTCAACTGTGTTATTTGAAAATGATTTAATTCAGTTTAAGTACAGGAATGTTAGCGTTCCCTCGTCTTGTTGTCTTAACTGAATGTTATTTTTGAATGTTACCTTCAATATATGTTGTGTGAAGATGAATTGAGGAAATTAAGGTTAGCCCTGAGTCCCTTTCTTATTTTCTCAACTATTTGATTGTTTCCCTTAGGATGTGTTAAAAGCTGACTGGTTTCAAAGTACTTATCAGATCTTAGACCATTCTGTGTTATCTTTGAGTTTCCCTTTTGTTTTTTATATGTTTTTCTATCAGAAGTGTATCAAAGGCTGGATAGTTTCAAAGTACTTACCAGATCCTAGTTTGCTTCTATGTTTTTCTTAAGTGCCTGGTCAAAGGCTGGCTAGTTTCAAAGTACTTACCAGATCCTGGGCTGCTCTTTGTTCTGCATCTGTTAATTCCCTTTCTTATTGTATCACCCCATTCCATAAATCAAACTTTAAAGAGATCCTTAGGCCTAGATGACTTGCCCCATAGATTACTCTTGAACCTGGATGTTTCAATTAAATTCTCTTATGACTCCATAGCCCAATGGATTGAAAACTTGCTATCATCTTTCTTTAGAATCAAAGTTTATTTTGTTCACTTGCAACTTCTCACCTTTGAACCTATTTTCATATAGATCTTTCCGTCTCAGACAGCAACTATGTTCAACCATCTGAGAAAACCAAACAAAACCCTTGGCCTTCATAACTAGCCTAATATCATCACCCCAAACTTCAAAGACAATATCCATCTTTGTACATATTAGAGAGATCCCTCTCCGGATTCAGGAGGGCTAGATCCTAGAATCCCAAAGTTGGTTGAAATGATGTTAACTCTGTGATCGGACTTTGCCAATCTTGCTTATTACAGAGACCTAACATTTCTGGCGACTCCGCTGGGGAACTTGAGTGTTTGTATAAAACCTTAGACACCTCAGAAAACATTTTACTCAAGAAAACCTTGAGAGTAAAAAGCAGCCTTTTCAAGCACTACCAATAAATGGTAATCACGATGAAACTTGTTTGAGTCAGTGACAATCTAGGTCAATCCTAGGATTCTGATAAGTTTTTATCTAACCTTGAAAATCAGCTGGCTTAGCCATAAGAGTATACTGTCCTTGTCTCACAACAGTAGCTAAGTTTTGAAGCAAAGGTAGCTTATTCTTAGAAACCACAAATAAAAACAATTCAGAAAATACCAAAAAGAATTTTAGATTGGTAGTAAAACACTTGCTCTTACATTTCACTTACCATTGGATGTGTTTTACTTCATACTCTTAGACAGAGTCTGGAAAGGGCCAGGTAGCCTCCGGATCTCATCCTCTTTTAGAGGTGACATATCTGGTGAATGCCCTCCCAGTGAATCTCTGGTTAGAGTTTGTTGTGTTTTGGGATACCCTTCGAAGGGATGTCTCACAAGCACTGTGGTGGACAATGTACTTCTTTGGACACACTCTAAACTTTCCACCTGGCGACTCCACAATCTTAAACAGACCTTAAGAATCCAATGGGAAGAACCCTCATCATTATAATATCCTTCAAACTCAGTTAGAAGGCTGTAGGATTAAAATTGTGAAAAAAGATTAGTTAACCTCTCAAAGATTGTCATATCTGGTTGAACTTTTCTTGTTTATTTGGGTCTAAAAACATAGCATAGTGGCTCCTAGAAAGATTCGCACTAGAGCCCATCCTGACCCTGATCCACCTGAGATAGTTGATAACCCAGAAAGAATCCTTAGGAAGTCTCCTAAGATACAATCTTCAACTTTTTTCAGATCATCCCTAAGAGCTAATTCAGTCCCTGGAAATATTTTAGCTCTACAACAATCACAAGCTGATTTAGTCAACCCATTTAGGACTAGGTCATTTGGTGATTTAGATCAGCTAGATTCTAAGTCTTCACATTCATCTCCGGAAACAAGTGAACCCCTTGGGAATAGAGAATCAACACCTCCTGATTTACATTTTCTACATAATCTAGGTGTCTCTCATCCAAGATCAGCTCAGCAATCTATTGTTGTTCCGTGCACTTCTGTTCATCCCCCATCCACTATTCAAACCACTTCATTTCAACCCACCCCACCTCTTGTCAACCCACCACCTATCATGGCAGCATGGTATGCTCCCTTAGTCCTTCCTGTACCATTAGTCAATCTTCCACAGGACTATCAGTCCAAAATCCCATTGTATGATGCTAGCAATACTACAACAACATCACAACATGTGGACAAGATGAATGACTACTTTGACAGAAATGAAATTGATGATGATTCTGTCAAGCTTAGACTATTTGCTCAAAGTCTGGGGGGAGAAGCAAGAAAATGGTTTAAAGGTTTAGCCCCCCATAGTATTAATGATCTCCAAGGCTTCCATCAAACATTCTTAAACAAATGGGAAGTGAGGAAGAATCCTCTCCAAGTCCTTGCTGACTATAACAATCTCCATAGGAACCCAGGGGAAAGTGTATAGGCTTATTGTACCAGATTTAACAATGTGTATAATGCACTTTCCCTAGAACTAAAACCTCCACAGGGCTCAGCTTTAAACAAGTTTCCTGAAGGGTTTGATGCTAACATGACCTATTCACTCAGGGAAAGAGATTTTGCAACCCTTGAAGACATGCAAAGAGGTGCCCTTTCTGTGGAAGTAAACCTTATGGAGAAGAGAGCAAGAATGAAAGCTGAAAAGAGAGTATCTTTCAGAGAGGATTCCACCTCTACTACTTCAAGCTCAAAAATGGAAAGAATGATGGAAGAAATGATGAAGAAAATGAGCATTCTAGAGAGAGCACAAGGAAGTCTAAATCAAAACGCTCCTCAAAACAGAAACCAAAGCCAAAATCAGAATGTTAGAAGGAATCAACCTCCAAACCGACCAAGGCAAGACGATTAGCAGATCACTCCTCCCTTTCATCAAAACTATTTAAGTGAGGTTGAGGAAACAGATCAAATAACAGAGGGGGATGATATAAACCTATTTTGGGTAGATGATGATGACTTTGAGGTTCATTATGATAGGAAACAAGGTCTTTATACACCTTACGATGACAAAAGAGATGATAATGAAAATTATTATCAAAACATGGAAAATGTTGTCATAGATCCTTCAAAGGAATATGAACTCAGAAGTAAATCTAATCAACAAAACCCCAACAACAAAACCTCTGACAAACCTTCTCAAAACAGCACTGCAACCAAGCCTAAAATAGTCAAACAAAAAGACAAAACAGTGGCTGATAATTCTGGTAAAGGTAAAGAGAAAGACACTCAAAATCTTGAAAAACAGAGTGCAAACATCAGTAGTACTAACACTTCAGCTAGTAATCCTATTATAATCGTTGTGCCAACTGTAGATAAAACAAATCAGCGAGTTTTTGTTGCTGATAAAGCGACAGTAAACAAGGCTGAAACCAGCGCCTTAAAGAATAAAATTCCTTTCAGTTTGGAACAGGAAATCTCAAAGATCAAAATTTCTATTCCTTTGACCAAGTTAGTTGCCCAACATGTATATAGGTCCAAAATTTTGAAGGCTTTGAACCTAGAAGAAAATGAGGATACACTCAATCTTAATGATGACCAACCAGAGCTAATTTTTGGTCCAAAGATTGAAGGTAAGTTTCAAGAGGGACCTATCCCTCCCTTCTATGTAAGTTTGAACGTTCATGACAAAATTTTGCACAATGCTATGCATGACTCAGGTGCTTCCCATAATTTAATGCCAAAAGCTGTGATGGAAAGCCTGGGTCTTGAAATTACCAGACCTTATAAAGACTTGTACTCCTTCGACTCAAGCAGAGTTAAATGTCTAGGATTGATCAAGGAACTCTTTGTTAATTTAGTCCAAATTCCAGCCAAGTGTTTGGTCATGGATGTTGTTGTGGCTGATGTACCCCCAAAGTATGGAATGCTTTTATCAAGATCTTGGGGGTCTAAGATACAGGGGACCATGCAAATGGACCTGAACTATGCGACTATCACTGTTTTCAATCAGACTAGAAGACTTTACAGGGAGTCCCACATGAAATACACAGTTACAAGTCAAGACGGGCCTCAAAACTCTCCTCTGTATGCCGTAAGTACAAGCCTTGATTCTTTTATCATGTTTAATGATGAAGCCCTCACAGAACAAATCATTTCAACAGAATTAATGGCTGAAACGAAGGCAGAGGAATACAACACTGAAGTGTCAAAACAGTTTGTTGTATTCGAAAACCTTAGCAAACCAAGCACGGGTCTTGAACTACAAATCATCAATCCATCAAACTTGAAGCTTGACAGTCAAGAGAGCAATCCTCAACCCGATGAAAAACTTGAGGAGTCAAATCATACAAAGGACATGCACCAAACTGATAAAACTGAAAATGATCCTCTCTGGACTATGTATTTTGATGGGTCATGCACTAGAACAAATGCTAGTGCAGGTGTCTGGATTACTAACACTGAAAACAATCATACTGAATGTATTTCATGTAAATTAAACTTTCAGTGTTCCAACAACATAGCAGAGTATGAATCCCTTCTCTTAGGCTTGCATCTCTTAAAAAAGCTAGGTGCCAAGAAAATCAATGTATATGGGGATTCTGAATTAATCATTAGGCAAGTCAATGGGGAGTATAATGCAAATCACCCCAGACTTAGGGCCTACAGGAATGATGTCATGGATCTTTTAAAAACATTTGGGGAATCCAACCTAAGTTTTGTCCCAAGGAAAAGAAACATTGCAGCCCACAATTTAGCCTTTGCCGCTAGAACCTGCCCAATACTATATGATGACACATATCAGATAAAATTCAAACCAGCTGTCCCGGATAACAAGAAATATTGGCAGGTGTTTGATTGAGATAAAAAAATAGAAGACTTCATGCAATTCAGAAATGAGTTTGAACTCCATAGTTCAGATTCAGACTATGATACAGACTGCAGTGAAGAAAATTTTCTTGGTCAAGAAGAACCGTCTCCTGAGCTTGTAGATATTAACCTTCAGACTAGCAAACTTAGATATCAAACAGAGTTGAGCGCAGAATCTGAAACAGAGGAGTTAGAAACTCTGCATTCTAAGGATGACAGTTTGCCCAAGGGTTTGGCCCCTCTAGAAGAATTGTTTGATTTTAATGATGTGGCCAATAAACCTAAACTGGAACCTGTAGAAACTGAAGTGGAGGAATGCAATATAGGCAGTGGGGAAAAACCAAAAATGATCAAACTGTCCAAAACTTTGCCAGCTCACATTAAACCCAAATACATAGAGTTGTTCAAAGATTTTTCTGATGTCTTTGCATGGAGTTACCAAGATCTTGAGTCCTATGACACTCAAATAATACATCACAAAATCCCTCTTAAAGAAAACCAAAAACCATTCAAACAGAAACTACGCAGAATAAACCCTATCCAGTTGCCATTGGTTAAGAAGGAAATCATGAAGATGCACGATGCTGGTATTATTGTCCCTATTAGATATTCTGAGTGGGTATCTAATCTGGTGTCTGTTAGGAAAAAGACTGGAGAAATCAGGCTTTGTATAGACTTTAGGAATTTGAACAAAGCTTCATTAAAAGACAACTACCCTTTGCCCAAGATGGATCATATTTTATAAAGGGTGGTGGGGTCTAAAAGAATTTCTTTGCTAGATGGCTATTCAGGGTATAATCAAGTCTTAGTCCACCCTGATGATCAATTAAAGACAGCTTTTACTACACCATGGGGTACTTTCATGTATGTGAAAATGCCTTTTGGTCTAATGAATGCTGGAGCAACCTTTCAAAGAGCCATGGACATAGCATTCTCGGAAGAATTGGGATTCTTCATCATTATCTATCTTGATGATGGATGTAACTATGTTTTCAAAAACAAATGAAGAACACTTAGAACATTTGAGAAAAGTTTTCGAGAAATGCAGGAAGTTTGGAATATCTTTGAACCCTAAGAAGACTTTATTTGGTCTCCAAGAAGGTAAACTTCTTGGGCACATTATTTCAGAAGAGGGTATAAAGATAAATCCAAAGAGGATTGAGGCCATCTTGCAAATCTCTCATCCTCGAAACATCAAAGAGTTGCAGTCTTTCATTGGAAATATCAACTTTTTGAGAAGGTTCATCCCCAACCTAGCTGAGCTCCTTAGGAATATCACAAATATGTTAAAGAAGGAGCAAGGGGTAAAGTGGACCTTGGAAGCAAAGACATCCTTTGAACTGGTAAAACAAGCATTAACCAAAACACCGGTTCTCATAAGCCCTGATTTTTCAAAAGAGTTTTATATTTTCTCATTTGCATCAGAACATACCATAACTGTTGTCCTTTTACAGAAAAATCCACAAGGACAAGAGCAGCCTATTGCATTCTTTAGTAAGGCATTGAGGGATGCCCCTTTGAAGTATAACATTATGGAAAAACAAGCTTTTGCTTTGGTAAAAGCATTGAAAGACTTTAGGGTATACATCCTTCACTCACACATTATTGCCTTTGTCCCAAACTTAGTTGTTAAATAAATTCTAAAACAGGAACCAGATGGTAAGAGAGGTAATTGGATTGCTATTATTCTTGAATATGATTTAGAGATAAAACCCACTAAGCTCATCAAAGGCCAGGGCTTAGCTAGATTAATGGTTGAATCAAATTGTGAAGTTATTGATATTAACATGATTAGTGTTTTGGATAGCCAAGAAGAATTCCCGACTCCCATTGTTGAAGACCATATTATGAATTCTCCTTGGTATGCTGATATTGTCTATGTTTTGCTTAATTTAAATGCACCTCCCGGTTTGACAAAAACAAAGGCAAGATTCCTAAAGTTGAAAGCTGTAAACTATTGCGTTATTGATAAATGTCTTTATTGGAAAAATGCAAGTGGTATATTGCTTAAATTTTTGCCTGAGTTTGATGCAGAAATGGTTAAGCTGGAATTCCATGAAGGAGAGTGTGGAGGTCATTTATACTGGAAGGCAACAGCCAACAAAATTTTGAGGGCTAGTTTCTATTGGCCTACTCTTTTTCCTGATGTACACAATATGACCACTACTTGCCATAAATGCCAACTGTTTGAAGGCAATAGAAAATTATTACCCCTGCCTCTACATCCGATCATTTTTGAAGCTCCTTTTCGACAGTGGGGACTTGAATTCATAGGGGAAATCCATCCCTCATCATCTTCCCAGCATAGATGGATTCTCACTACCACAGACTATTTCACTAAGTGGATAGAAGCTATTCCTTGCAAGCAAGCCAATGATTCAGTTATCATAAAATTTATGGAGACTAACATCCTCTCCAGATTTGGTTGTCCTACCAAGATCATCACAGATAATGCAGCAGCATTTGAATCAAAGAAAATGGTTGAATTTTGTCACAAGTATCAGATAACATTGGGACACTCCACAACCTATTACCCTCAAGGTAATGGACTTGCAGAATCTTCCAAAAAAATCTTAGTGAACATAATCAAGAAACTGTTAGAGGATAATAAAAAGTCTTGGCACACAAAGCTGATCTATGCACTTTGGGCTGACAGATTAACTTTGAAGAAATCTATTGGTATGTCACCCTTCCAGCTTGTGTATGGTACAGATGCAATTTTTCCTAACAACCTTGGTGTACCAGTTATGAAGTTAATTCAAGAGTTGCAAACTGAAGAAAATGACATGACCAGAAGAATAAATCAAACCATTCATCTTCAACAAACTAGGGAGGAGGTGTATAACAAAGCATTGCAGAAGAAAGATAGTATCAAGAAGATCTTTGACAGAAGAACAAAGGTCAGAAATTTCAAAATTGGGGACAAAGTTTTAAAGTGGGACTCAAGAAGGGAAGAAAAGGGAAAGCATGGAAAATTTGATCATCTATGGCTTATTCCTTACTCTATTCATTCAGTTGCTGGAAACAATGCATTTTTCTTACAAGAACTGGATGTAACATAATTGTTTGGGGGTCCTGTCAATGGCAGGATGCTTAAGCATTACTTCTCTTGATCCATTTTATGTTTTGAAGCCTTTTACCTTTTCCATTATAAATATTTCATCCACCATTGCATTCAAAGTTATGAAAGATCAAAAAATACAAAAACAAAGGAAAATGAGAAGAGGGTAGAATTGAAAACAAGAAAGGCAAAGCCCCATGCCAAAAAGAGAAACAAATCTGAAAGTGTGCAAGATCAAATGCCACTCCTTCAAAACACACTTCTAATTAGTCAAACAACCTAATCTTGACTAATTAGCTTTAAATTTTTCTGCTGATAGAGTAGTGAATTCGATTTGCCAAACTGTTCAATCTTGGCTTATCAGTAGATAGATTAGGATAGAAATGAAGGTTCATACAAACTCAAAATCTGAACCAAAGTTTCCAAAGAGAGATGACTCAAAACTATTTTATTTTTTGAGTCATAAAAGAGAAAACTGGTTCTATTTTGTCCAAAATCTGAATCAGATATCAAGGAAGAGACAGCTCAAACAAAAGCAAAAATAGAGCTGTGAAAATAAGAGAAGGCCATGATAAGAGACTTTCAGATCTTAAGCCTTCCATTTTGTTTCTATTTTTTCTGCAAATAATAATCTATGTGCATCTTGTTTTTATGCCATAGATCACAGCAAGTCAAACAGCTTAATCTTGACTTGACTGTTTTTAAATTTCTGCTTTAGAATTTAGAAAATGAAATTTTGTTGGACAGTTTAATCCCAACAGACAGTAGATCAGGTAGAGAAATATTTGAGCTCAACTGTTTAATCTGAGTTCAAGGAGAAATAAGGAGTAAAATAAGATTAGTTTCTATGCTTTCAAAAGAATAAATGTTGTGAAAAGAGTTTGCCAATCCAAGTGCACTCTGATGAAGAAAAAATGTTAGATTAGTAGATTGGGTAGGTAGAAGTGGCATTGATGAAGTTCATGTCTCTTTCATGACTGATACTATTTTTCAGAGCAAAGCCAGAGCAAATAATGGATCAGGCACCAGTCAACATCCCAGAGAAATCAAGTCTGAATTCTTGATGCCTTCAGGAAGGCAACATCCCCAAGTGGAGCCGCTGTTAGCCACCCATCTTTTTCCTATCATATCAGCTGGTGGCTAAATATTCTTTGCAGCCTTCAAGAAACAAATTCAGTCCTAAATTTTTTGGTGCTTGAAGTCTTTTGGTGAAACTCAATGTTGTTGGTTAAACCTTCACAACGCTTTCCTTCTTCAAACCTTTGATATCCTACAAAAATTCATGTCAAATACTGTTGCATTCCCCTTTTATCCCTTCCCTTTCTTCCAACTTACCTCATTCTCCATTTTCATTTTATTCATAAAAACCCCACAAAAACATATGTTTTCACCTTTATCCCTTCATAAAATTCATTCCCTAAGGTTAAAAACTCACTTTTTAACTTATCGGACCCTTTTCCCTCTGAAAAATCATTGGAAATCATATAAATGTCACATTCTATATGATGTTAAGGCTTTTAGCACCCTCGGATTAAGCCCCTGGCCATTTTCCTACATATACCTGAGTGCCAGGACTGACCGCTAAATTCTTAGGTGCTAAACCAAGAACGCAACCTTTCTCCACCCGTTTTTCCTTTGAAAACCCGAAAAAACCCATTTTTATAAAGTTTAACGGGGAATAATTAAAATCACACGTTTTATTTCGCGATCAACCTGGACCGTCAATATACTCCCCAGATCCAACAGAGCGGAGCACATCTCACCAGGTGGACCCCCCCTTCTCCCGCGTCGTTTGTCAAGAAACTGCCGGTTTCCATTTCGCACCACCTTCTGAGCCATGGTGGTTTTCTCCTGTCGGTCAACGATTCCATACGCTGGCCGACACGTGTCCCCGCCATTGTTTCAAAACCACCGTGCTATCACCTCATTTCGCGCGTTGAACTTCACACCATAACCATGTAGCGGAATCCACCCCCACCGTTCGATCTGGGACTTCCCATCCGACGGCTGCCAATCGCCTCACTTGCTCGACCTTTAACAGACATGCTCACTCGTTAACCCATCCATCGCGCATCCAAGATTCAATCTTCGCCGTCGATCTCTACAGATCGACGGCTCTTATTTGTCCCTCCAATTCCATCGCCCGGTCAGACATTCTCCCACTGACTTCCCGTTGCCCGATATCGACCGTCGATTTCTGCAGATCAACGGTCCTAATTTAATCTTTCTTCAACCTTTTCCACGACCGCCCAGATTTGATCTCGGCTATTGGATGATGCCATCCAATGGCCCATGTTCCTCCGCACATTCCCCAAAGCAGATTGACCTATAAAACTGGATTTTTTACGTGTTTTTTGTATTTTGCAAGGTTAAGGTCATTTGTTTGTGTTTTTAAAGGAAATTTCAGACCAGGAGGGTGACGATCCTCTACGTTTCGATTTCTCCAAGGAAATCAATTACAGAGTTAGCTTTCACGTCTCTTCAATGTTTCCATAGGAATTGATGCCTTTCCCTACCTGCGCAACGCTGCACAACAGAGAAAACCGTCAAAATCAATGCAGAAAAAGAGTATCAGAGATTGAAGACCAGAAATGAACCATAACAGCAGATTTGTGGACAGATTTGTGGGGATTGAGGCTAAGAAAGTTATCAAACGCCTAATCCCCGGATCTAAAACGCAGATTAAGAAAAAATCTAAAGTGTTTTATCAAACAAACCCTCCACCGCCACAAATGGAGGCGAATTGATTCCTCCCAGCGACTACAGCGCCACCTGTGCCTCAAAGGATTCAATCAAGAACTGAATTTATTGATCAAAGTCAGATATTTTTCCTCGACACAGCCAAAGGAGTTATTTTCTGCCAGGAAATTAATGACAGAATGTCGGCAGAGCGACCCTATTGATACACAGAGCCTCAAAAGTCTAATAAAGCTCCCACCGAGCTAAATTTATGAGTGTAAATCATTTAATACAGAGGAACACCTGTATAGTTCTTCGTTGAGCCCCTCGATGACCAAGAAGACATTAATATCTATATTAATTGGTTTTTGAGATCTTTTCATCAGATCTCACCTCCTCATCTTTCTATAAATACTTCAGTAGAAGATGAGTGAGGGGTTGGTTGTTAATGTAATTGATGAAGCATTGTATTGTAACTGAGCTGAAGACTCTTGATTGTAGATAGGATTTCACTAGCTCTTGGAGCTCTACTTGTAACATATAGGTTAGGTTGTGAAGAGAGATGGATTAAAACACTGGATCTGAAGATTGTACTGGTTTGAAGCATCAATACAAGCTGATTTATGGGATCCTGGTCTATGCTGATGGTGATGTTATTATCACTATAACTTGTATTTTGTTTCTATTTTCAATTTGTTTCATTTTCCACTATAAATAACATTTTAAAAAGGGTTAGGACCTACTGTATATCAGTAGCCTTCTCTGGCTGAAAAAATTTTGTTTCAATGTTTTCTTTCAACTGTGTTATTTGAAAATGATTTAATTCCGTTTAAGTACAGGGATGTTGGCGTTCCCTCGTCTTATTGTCTTAGCTAAATGTTATTTTTAAATGTTACTTTCAATATATGTTGTGTAAAGATGAACTGAGGAAATTAAGGTTAGCCCTGAGTCCCTTTCTTATTTGCTCAACTATTGGATTGTTTCCCTTAGGATGTGTTAAAAGCTGACTAGTTTCAAAGTACTTATCAGATCTTAGACCATTCTTGTGTTATCTTTGAGTTTCCCTTTTGTTTTTTTTATATGTTTTTCTATGTTGTATCGAAAGTTTGGATAGTTTCAAAGTACTTACGGAGTCTAGTTTGCTTCTATGTTTTTCTTAAGTGCACGGTCAAAGGTTGGCTAGTTTCAAAGTACCGAGATCTGAAATTTTGCTCTTTTGTCTTGCGTACATCAATCTAGTCCACATTGTATCACTCCATTCCATAAATCAAACTTTAAAGAGATCCTTAGGCATAGATGACTTGCCCCATAGACCACTCTTGAACCTGCTGTTCCAATTAAATCCTCTTATGACTCCATAGCCCAATGGACTGAAAACCTACCATCATCCTTCTTCTTGATCAAAGTTTACTCTTTCTACTTGCAACTTCTCACTTTTGAACCTATTTGCATATAGATCTTTCCGCCTCAGACAACAATTATGTTCAACCATCCAAAAACCAAACAAACCCTTGGACTTCATAACTAGCCTAATATTATTACCCTAAACCTCAAAGACAAATCACTATTTGTACATATTGAAGAGATCCCTCTCCGAATTCAGGAGGGCTAGATCCTAGAATCCCAAATTTGGTTGAAATGATGTTAAATCTGTGATCAGACTTTGCCAATCTTGCTTATTACAGAGACCTAAAAACAGCAACAGTGTTTTCACAGCACATTCCACTAGAGCTATTAATCTACAATATTTAGAGCTTTTTAGTTCATCTATAGTATAAAAATTTCATGTCTGTTAGAGACAACATTTATTGTAAACAGTTTGTAGATTTTGTATAAATACTTCTGTTTTTGAAGTATTAAGGGTTGATTGTTTGAGATCATAAATATTAGTGATCTATTATTGCATTGTAATATTTCTTCAAAGCACTGGAGAATCAATACTAAGTAAACCATTCACAGGATTCTTGTGGCTTAACTATTGGTGATGTTTTTCTTATGTTAAAGTGTTTCATTATCATCTCTTCACTATAATCATCTAAATTCCAATTGCAAAACAGAAAATTTGATGAATAGGATTTACTTTTGAGTACCCTATTCTGGTTGCTTTTGCAATTTAATGTTTTCTACTGAAGGCCACACTAAATAATTCTTAACTTCTCTTTAGTTTTGCCTGATCAACTGAATTCCACACTAAAGAATTCTTAATTTCTCTTTAGTTCTGCTGAAGGTTTTCATTGTTCTGCCATCACCCACTTGTTATTCTGAAAGATCCAGTAAATATTCCTAGCTTACCTTTAGTTTACTCTGTGAAAAATTGATGCAACCATCCAGTTTAATTTTTGACTCTGTTGCCCAATAGATGCTAATTAAATTGAATACAACCAGTCTTCCAAAACCCAAATCAAAACCCAAAACCCAATTACAATCATAACTAGTCTAATATTCTCAAGCAACAAAGTTAAATTTTATAGAGAGAGCCCTCTCTGGGATTGGAAGGGCTAGATTCCCATCCCGAATTGGTTTGATGTTACATACTTGTGATTTTTCCTACAGCCTTCAAATTACACGGTGATAACAGGTTCAACAATAGGATTTACTAATTCTTCCTTTGGTTCATCTACTAATTGTATTTCATAAAAAAATTCTTCCTCTTCATCACTAGGCACTTCTAACTCTTTTCCTAAGAGTTGCTCTATTGTTGAAGAGAGAAATATAACTCCTTTAGTAGGGTATGTATGTTCTTCAACTACAACTTCAGTAGAAGAAGTTGGTGATTCCATAGGTTGGTTTTCATACCTATGCACCTTAGGAAGTCTATGTCTACCTACTATGGATGGAATACGAGTGTCAGTAGATGGTGTGGCACTACGTGGTCTAGTGGAGGTGAGGGTTGATGTTGATATTGAATTATTTCCTCTACATTTGCTTAAAAATATACCCCTAGAATCTTGTTCACTATACATGCATTCTAAATGATATTTAATATGATTTAACTATGCATTTATAGGATGAATGCATCTAAGATTATATGCAAACCAAAATAAATTCATATATACACTTCCCCAGCAACAACGCAAAAATGTTGGGTAATTTAATTAATGGTTAAATTACTTCATTAACTCTCAACCAAGGTTTGTGTACATGTGAAGTGCATGTGCCCAATATATGTTATGAGTTCTATTTTTTATTTGAAAAGATGAAATTGAGATAGAATTTAAATATAACTATATTAACTCATATCATTCCTAGGCACATGTTCTTTTCATCAAAACTATTGTTTTGAAAGAAAACTATTTTTCAAAGTGAAATAAATTGAAAGTTCTAAGCTATCAAACTAAATTGAAACTTAATCTACTTTGACAAGAATTAAAGTTTACTATATTTGAACTGAATTGAATAAATTATTATAATCAGTAGAATTGAAATCGTATTCTACTTATAGAAAATTTAAATACTATTCTAAATACTTGAAATCCAAAATTAATCTAAGTGCTTCAAAAACATAACTTGAAAATGGAAATCCAAAATATAATTATGATAAGTACTAGTGTGTGTAGTTGAGACTAGATTTCATTTGAACATGAACTCAAAAATCTAAAATAGACAATTGGAAGAAGCAAGTTATGAAAAGGAATTATTTGTGGTCTTTTTAATATGTTTGAGCACTCGATCTATGCATACTACTTGATGTTAGATCATATAAAGCATGATTTTTATTAAAAAAATACCAATAGAAAGCATATAATTAGTTGTAGTGAAAAGAAACTACTCATGAAATAAATAAACAACAAATATAGCTAACTATTAATCTAACTCACAACTCTTCATTTAGAAATTTGAATAATAGTTGAATTATTCACCGAGATTATCCTGGTCACATACTATTTGAGCTTCATACATAACACATAATCTCTTCTATGCATTAATCATCACATGCGGAAATAAAAACAACAAGTGGTATTGAAAACATTCACATGCGCACATAGAAATTCAACACATATAACACAGTATGTATACCGGGGAAAGCTTACAGCTGAAAACCCCCTACTGTCTGTATATTATAATGAAGAAGAATCATTTAACAATATCAGTACAATACTCCTCACAAGTACTCAGTACTGTCTCCAAAAGTTACACACAAACTAGCTCAGTTTTGAACAAGTCACGGGTTCAAAACTCCTCCATTGTTTTCCTGCCTCTACTGCGCAATCCAAGATGAGAGAATGGATGGAATGAATTTGAATTCCCTTGGATTTAACTGCGCAATCCTCATTGGCAATCTCCTCCAATTATTTTTCAAATATGATGCACACTATAGTCACAACTGATAGTAGACTCCACCCTTTCTCCTACCTCTTCCACTAGTCTTCATTGAACTGTACATGCACTGAGTTAAATGATGTCTTCTTTAGTAGATTTATGAGTTAATAATTAGTGAATTAATTAATAATTAATTTACACCACTCATCTCTAGTGTATTAGCTAGTTAAACTAAATACAACTAGTTCAACTAAGTTAAACCGAACACAACTCCATCAACTGTCTCATCAACTCCACCAAACTCTGCCACTTGAGTTCTAACTGAAGTCAACCATGAAATAGCTCAACTAACCCTTAGGAAATTTGAATTTCCTTCTTCCAGCTGCATGTGCCACATCTGTAGCTCGAACTGAAGTGCTCCAAGAGGATAAGATAATGTTTATAGTCTAAATATTATTAAGGGTTAATAATATTTGATTGTTCTATTTTTAGACAGGCAGTCTAAAAATAGACTTCGAACTGTATGTCTAAAAATATATGTCCATCTATTTTTACCAACTTGACCAATCATCCAAGAATATCATCCCGCGACTCCTAGACTATGCTCCATATGTCTAAAAATAGACATAGTCTAAAAATAGACTTTTCGACAAAAATCACATGTGTGGTCCCCACCTAGTTTAGGTGATCACTCTCCAACTAGGATCAGGAAAGATGTTTCAGGAGGCCTCCTTCAATATTTCTTGTTGCCATTTTCAACACTCCCTGTCAACAAGAAAGGAATGTCTTTGCATGCGACATGCAACTCCATGCATTCACCCTGCAACCTTCATAAGTGCCATGCAACTCCATGCATGCGACATGCAACTCCATGCATTCACCATGCGCCCTTTGCATGCACTATGAAAACTCATGCATGCACCATGCAACTCCATGCATGCGCCATGCACCCTTTTCATGCAACATCTTCGAAACTAAATATGCTCCAAACAACTCAATCAGTCTGATGCATCTATCATCAAATTCTTCGACTTCTGCTGGTACCGACTGCACATGTCATCAGGAACTATTGAGTTGTTGAACTCTTGCACCCATGCACTCTGCACTTGTTGTCAGCTCTGATCCGTGCTCCAGTATCTGACACTGTCACTTTGATCTGCCTGCATCAATCCAACTGATCTGCTACTGCTGCGCTATGGGAACCTCGTAGCCAGGTTCAACTCATGAGATCCACACCATCTCATGAATCCTGCCCAAAAATCTCCTCTTGGGATTAATCATGCATGTCGCCCCACCTCTCACCTGGTGGTATAGCTGCATGCACTCCCTCTTCCCATTCGGCACGAAATTTCTCTGCATGAATGGTTTCTTCCACTCCATGATCCTCTTGTGGCTGCTCCACACCCCGAGGTTCACTTTCACCTCCATGCAAAACTTTCTCCCTCTCAAGCATCAGTTGCATGTCTTTCTCCTACTTCCCAACAGTAGGAAGCTCCGTAGACATCCCATCTACTTCAATTCTGTAGAGATTCTTTTCCCGAATCCCAACCTTCTTGACTTGTCCCGTTGCCTTGTGCCGAAGGAAAACTTTCCCTTCTCTAAAGACAACTTCATACCCTTTATCCTCTAACATTGCGACTGAGATCAAATTCTTTGTTAAACCTGGTACATGCAATACATCTTGTAAAAGAATGAGTTTACCTGACTCCCTCTGAAAGGTTATGGTACCAATGCCGGTCGCATTGTATCATCCATTGTCGCCCAACTCAACATGCATCTGGAGATTTTTCTCCACCAAGTCACTGAAAAGATTCACATCTCCCATCATGTGAAAGGAAGCACCACTATCAAAATATCACCCCGATCCTAATGCACTAGACACCATGCATGCGATCAATGAGAAGTCCAGCTCAAATTGCGAGGCAAGAGCCTCACCAGCTGCAGCTCCAGCAGCCTGCTTGTTCTTCTTCTTTTGTGGACAATTCGTGGCGTAATGTCCATGATCGTGACAATGAAAACACTTCACTTTGGACATGTCACGCTTTTTACCATCCGCACCGGATTGAGAAGCCTTCTCCTTGCCCTTCCCCTTCCTTGCTTTGGCAGCCAAAGCACAATCTTCTTCATCAGATACCTTTGATGAAGATCCATCCCTGGTATTCCGCCTTATCTCCTCTTGCACAAGATCCGACCAAAGTCGCTCCCATCCCGGCAATTTCTCCCGACCATTGACAGAATCCTCATAGGAATGCCAACTCTTCGGAAGACCAAGGAGAGCCAAGCTCACCAAGTCCTCATCATCCACACTAACTCCTACACTCCCAAGCTCATCCCTGCAGTGGACAAACTTTGTCAAGTATACCAGAATAGTGTCATTCTTCTCCATCTTAATTTTCCTGAGTTTATCCTTGAGCGCCAACTTCCTTTGGTCACTCTTGCTCTGGAAAAACTCTGTCAATGCTTTCGACATCAAGTATGGAGAATATTTTCCATGCAGGCTGGATACAATGTGATCCTTCACGCCCTCCAACAGAATCCTTCGACACCTCGCCATCTTCTTTTGCCAAGCCTCAACTTGAGCAACATCAGTAGGCTTTGGGACTTTAGCATCTATGAAATCCTTCAGCCTGTTATCATCTAACACCGCCTCCATCCTATCTCTCCATGCAATATAATTCGAGCTGCCTTCAAGAGCATACTCCAATCGCAATCCTTAATAAGACATTTTGACTTCAACACCAAGAAAACATTGCTGCAAAATTCGAATTCCAAGATCAAAACTCAACTGCTTCTGGATCTGTGAGAAAAAATTATTTCTAGGACAGAGATCAACTGTAGGGGCGTTTACTGGATATATCACCTTTCAAAGAAAGGATGGATCCAGAGGCTACCTGGCCCGTTACAGACTCTGTCTACCGAAATAATTTTAATCACTGTAATAGATCCCGATGATCAATTTGCTCCGATACCATGTAGAAATTTGAATAATTTGCTGAATTATTCACCGAGATTATCCTGGTCACATACTATTTGAGCTTCATACATAACACATAATCTCTTCTACTCATTAATCATCACATGCGGAAATAAAAACAACAAGCGGTATTGAAAACATTCACATGCGCACATAGAAATTCAACACATATAACACAGTATGTATACCGGGGAAAGCTTACAGCTAAAAACCCCCTATTGTCTATATATTATAATGAATAATAATCATGTAACAATCTCAGTACAATACTCCTCACAAGTACTCAGTACTGTCTCCAAAAGTTACACACAAACTAGCTCAGTTTTGAACAAGTCACCGGTTCAAAAATCCTCCACTGTTTGCCTGCCTCTACTGCGCAATCCAAGATGAGAGAATGGATTAGAATGAATTTTAATTCCCTTGGCTTTAACTTCGCAATCCTCATTTTCAATCTCCTCCAATGATTTTGCAAATCTCATGCACACTATAGTCACAACTGATAGTAGACTCCACCCTTTCTCCTACCTCTTCCACTGGTCTTCACTGAACTGTACATGCACTGAGTTAACTGATGTGTTCTTTAGTTTATTTATGAGTTAATAATTAGTGAATTAAATAATATTTAATTCACACCACTCATCTCTAGTGTATTAGTCAGTTTAACTAAATACAACCAGTTCAACTGAGTTAAACCGAACACAACTCCATCAACTGTCTCATCAACTCCACCAAACTCTGCCACATGAGTTCTAACTGAATTCAAACATGCAATAGCTCAACTAACCCATAGGAAATTCGAATTTCCTTCTGCCAGCTATTACGTGCCAATGATTCCATAGGGCCTTCAAACCTAAGTGCCCATGAGGATAAGATAATGTTATATTCAAATATATATGTTAATAATACTGATTGTTCTATTTTGCACGTACGCCTAAAAATAGACTTAATTTGTCTAAAAGTAGATGTCCATATATTTTTACCAACTTGACCAATCATCCAAGAATAGCATCCCGCAACTCCTAGACTATGCTCCATATGTCTAAAAATAGACATAGTCTAAAAATAGACTTTTCGACAAAAATCACGTGTGGTCCCCACCTAGTTTAGGTGATCACTCTCCAACTAGGATCAGGAAAGATGTTTCAGGAGGCCTCCTTCACTGTTTCTTGTTGCCATTTTCAACACTTCAAGGGGGCCTCTTGTTTAGCATAAGCATAAAATTAATCAACGAGTTATTCACCCCCACATTAATCACCGAAGGAACAGAATAGCTTTTATTAAAAGCATGATTCTTAAATATCAAATGATTACAAACTTAAAGAAAGTAAGAATGTATATTTCTTCACTCTAGGTATTTCTATAATCCTCTATTAAATAACTTTACTAAGAGTTATAAGCTGAGAAGCAGGTTTTCACTTGACAACTAAGAGATTAAACTAAGATCGGAATCATTCTTCTCATGATTTGCTACTGGAAGAGAAAATCATGAGAATATTTTGATTTGACATATTGTAACTTTTGACTCCAAATTATTTTCATCGAATTCCATGCTCGCTATATGACTCAACAATCCCCCTTCAATTTTTATGCATTTTTGGAGTATTATAACCATAGCTGATTTCTGGTTTGACCTTTAGATCTCTATAACAAGGTGTGTTTCCAAATCAATGTGATAGGTGGATTTACATATGTCGAACATTTTTCATTTTTCTATATCCTATAATCCTCCTCAAGTGTGCTGGAACTTGTCTAACCATGGATGTAGCTGCAGAATATTTGATTAGTTGTAGAATGAGTGTGATTTTGTAGCTATAGGAGTGTTCTGATTAAATTTCATAAAGAAACAATAGATTATAAAGAATGAATGAATGACACATTTTATGATTTTTGAGGATATCTAAGGTGACCTTTCAACTTTAAAACGTAGCAAAACTATCATGAAAAATATGGAAAGGAAAGTAAAAGGCTTATAAAAAAAAACACAATTCCAGACTTCAACACTTAGCTAACTTCTAAGTGTCTAAATATCCTAACATCCCCCTTAAGAAAAACTTTGAATATGATTGGAGGATTTATAAAGGTGACATAGTAGGAGAAGGAAGGATTAATTAGAGCCTATCCCACCTTAATGATGACTTCGTAAACTCCTTACATAGATAAAATTTTAGAGAACTTTTCTTCTATAAGATACTTTGTGAAATTTTATGCAACTTGATCATTTTTAAGGCAAAATGGCACTTTAATAACTCAATCATGAATGAGATTTCTAATCAAGTGCATTTGTATCTTAATTTATTATTCGTGTTGATGTTCAATTGGAGCTTTGCCAAGATTGATGGAACTTTTATTGTCACAATATAGGGTGGTTGGATGTTGCTACTATATTTCAAATTATAAAATGATATTTCGAAGTTAGAAGACTTATTAACTTGAACTAACCACTGCTCAGTACTATACTTTTTCTACAGAAATATAAATAGCTTGTCACTTCTTACAAGCACAACTAACAAGTCCAAAACTAATACTGAAAATATGACCTATAGTATATTTTCATATCATCAAGGTCACCATTGCAATCTAAATCAATAAAACCAGCCAACAAAGGAGCCCCCCATAAACTATAATGTATCCCAAAATGAACTACACCAAATACATATTGAAGTGTTCTTTTTTTGTTTCTAATGAAGTTCATGGGGTTTTTTCATATACCAAGAAACAACACCAACAACAAAGGAAATATTAGGATGGGTATAAGTTAAATATACGATTTTACCCAATGTTGATTTTTGTGTAGCATCGGGAGGTATTTCCACATGCCAAGAGGCATCCTGATTTGGCCTAGAAGAATTATGGAAATTAAAATAAAATAATTTTTTAGTTTTGGCATCTTGTAGGCTCAAGAAGTCAAGTCAACCCCACCTTGAAAGGGTGTGTCCCTTAGTGAAATTTACCCATTTTACTTGTAATATATACATTATGTGACACTTCATTTTATCACTCACACATCGTCATATTCTATTATATTATAGCCACACGTGGGAGAAAATAGAGGACAAATTTGATTGAAGTTTTTACTTGCATTTTTGGCACAATTTTCTAAACAATTTGGAATTGTGAACCTTGCTGAAGAATAATTTCTCCTAGATGAAAATTTGTTGAGTTTTCTCCCAAGTTTGGGTTTCCAAGGGGGAATTGTTTGTCTATATTGTGCATGTCTATCTCTTTATTATTTTATTTTTTCTATGTCTATGTCTATCTTATTATCTTATCTTATTATCTCTTTATTATCTTATATAATTGCTCAATGATATTAGTGGCATAAAGATAAATTGTTAAAGATCATTAGGAAGTAATTATCAAATTATCAAATTTGGTTTCTACTATTCATCTTATACAAAATTCAACATGGTGTCAAATCTTTGTTGAAATATCAGACACTAAAGACAAGTGAGAGGGAATTCATTTTTTGAGGAAGAGAGCCCTAGAATGAGTTGTAGGCAGCAAGCTAGAAAAGGCCAAGTTAAGCAACCAACAAAGAGATCTGTTTCGAAATAGATGATTCAAGGGTGTGTCCAAGCAAGTAATTCGAGCTCTAGTTAGGTTCGGGATTGTAGGAAGAAAGAAGAGGGCCAAGGTCGTAGACCTACCAAAGTCAAGAAAAAGGCCATCTGAGGGTAGGAAGAGCTGAATAGGTCAAGACGAGGGCATAAAATGGGTATCTATATCTATAGGAAATGACTTGCAACCAAGGAACTATAAGACCGAGCCTTTTCTATTGCTAAATAGTGTAGCCGCATCTTGGTTATGGTTGGTCATAGTGTTGCACAGTGAAAAGAACATAGCATAGGTAAATAATTTATCAGGGGTTGATAATGAAGTTTATTAAGTGAAGGAAATACCTAACAACAAGGTAACTAATTTTTATAAGTACAATGTAATAAAAGAGGTGTCCACTAGTGAGAAGCAAGTTGACAATGATCAAATAGAGTTTATCTTTGTATGAAAAATGGAGGAAAAGGACAACCTGCTACCTGAGTGTGATCACTAGTCTAATTCCAGTTTGAGGAATGATCTAAATGCTGGTGACACATCATTTATCCTAATGGAATGACCTGAGACAACCTACAATATGGATGATGACATATTTTCAAGCATGGAATGTAATGCGTGAAATTTGATTTAAAGTTATTGGATGTATACACCTCTTTTATTCAACTTACAGGGGATAACTTTCCCTAAAGTAATTTCTAAAGAAGGACTTGGTTTTGATATTAGCTTATTATTAAGCCTTTGGTGTGGCTAGATATATTGATGAATGGATTTTGAAGCTTAAATCCATAGAATGAAGAAACAAAGGAATCTAAGCCTGATGAGATTGCATATGTGAATAGTTAAGGAGGAAAGGATCAAGAGGGCATTGACAATTCCATACAACAGTCAAAAATTTATTCCTTAATCAAGAGATAAGTACTTCATATCATTCCCCCTTGATTATTGTTATTTTTCCTTAGTGAACCTCCTATCTTTGTATTTTTTTCTTGGTTATAATTATTTCTTCCATGGCCTCCTAAATGATATTTGTAGATAAATCATGAAGGCTTCCAATGAAATGATTATGGGAGTATATGGAAGGATTAGGAGGAAAGAAGAAAATTTTGTGGTCAAAGGATTCTCCCAGTAAGAGGGAATACATATATATATTTGCTCCAATATCTAATATTCAAGCTCTTATATGCCATAAAAGCTCGAGAATAGACTCAAAAGGAGTGATTGTTGTTCGAGAGGGAGGATTGTATAGATTTCCAGGACATCCAGGATTGTGCCAGATGACTGAAAGAGCTTCTAGTTATGATGGAGAAGACAATCGGGAAAAGTGGAAGGGGAAATATTCCAAGAGGATGTCATGGGTTAAGATTGTCAAGATGCTTAGAGACAAAAGGTCTCTAGGAGTAGTATGCCTTCTTTGAGGAGACTATCTCAAATAGTAGAAGGAGTTTCTTACATGATATAGGGGCTTGCAATAGCATATGGACTTGCTTAAATGATAAAGGGAGAAAAAATAGTAGAAGGACCTTCTTATGTGACAAAGGGAGCAAAAATGGCAAGAGTATTTGCTTTTGTGATAGAGGGAGCAACTGGAACTACCACAGAAAGACTTGCTTTAGTGTCAGAGGGAGTTGTAATTGGAGCTTGAAATGAAGGATTCTAGCCATATACATTATTTATTGGGGTTGGAGATTCATATTTGGTGGATCTCATAATGTAAAATCAATTTATTGGATCTTTGATGTGCCTAGTTACACCAAGTCAGATATTTCTTTTGCAATGAGCACCCTAAGCCAGTTTATGGTTGAGTCGATGCATGTACATTGGGTTGCAACAAAGCATATGTTTAGATTCCGACATGGTACAACTAGATATGGTTTGAGATATGTCTCAAGTGGTGAACTAAGGAAACAAGAATATACAGATTTAGATTGAACAAGGAGCTAAGAGGACAAAAATAGCACCTCATGAGTGTTGTTTCATCTTGGGATTGAATATGATATCTTGGGTTTAGTAGGAAGTATATTTATATCACACTCAGTACAACAGAAGTAGAGGGTATCACAGCCAGTGTTGCAAAACATGAAGAAATGTGGCTTTAGAAGATTCTTGCTGGACTATTTGATCAGGTCACTTTACTTGAGACATGGTATAGAAAGGAGTAATGGAGCTCCAACACATATCCCAAGATGAAAATATTGCTAACATTCACACCCAGCCTCTATCTATAGTGAAGTTTGTATGCTTCATATACAAGCTTGTCGTGATGCATAATGGCTCCCTCATCGAGAGGGAGTGTTGATGTATTTATAGGATGGGGTAGACCATCTCGTGAAGGCATAAAGGAATTTGGTTAGGTCATAAAGGAATTTTACCAGGGGATATGGATGCATTCACTTGATAAGCCACAATGAATTAGCTAATTCATAAATGCCTTTCACCAGAGGTGAATAGCCAAGGGAAATTACAAGATTGGATAAATCTTCTCCTAAGAGGCAAGAAGGACTTGGCTACAAGAAGGACTTCGTTAGGAAATAAAGGAGTTTGACAAGAGGAGATATATGTAATTCACCTAAGAATCCATAAAGGATTTTTGTTGAGGGTGAATGGTATAAGGACATATTCTCTCTTGAAATTTTGAAATGACTTGGTTTCCAGAAGAACGTGGTTGGGTCATAAAGGGCCTTGACCAGAGGAGATTGATACATTTTCCTAAGGATCCATAAATTATTTTGGCTAGAGGTAAAGGTCATGTATACATTTGTGACTCTGAGATGGATTCTTCTATAAACATACATCAACATAGCAAGCTCATGAACTTTTCTTATGGAGGAGAAATTTTAGATAAGGGGAAATATGTTGCAGCCAAGGAGAATACCTCCCTCTCTAAGAGTGAGTGTTTATTTTTGTGTAGCATCAAGAGGTATTCATACATACCAAGAAGCCTCCTAAGTAATCCTAGAAGAATTATGGAAATTGAAATTAAATATTTTTTTGGGAATCATGTATGTTGAAGAAGTGATGCAGGAGCATCGAACCACCTCCGAGAAATCAGAAAAAATGAGTTTCTAGGAGGAAAAAATGTGGAAGATGCAACTATCAAAAAGGAAAGGTGATATCTACTTTGTAAAGGATTAAAATATTGAGAATCATATCCATGAGGGATCTTAGGGATATTTTTTAGATCTTTGTGGATAATATCATGGATCCAAAGTGATCCAAGGCAATGTATTATTTCCTATAAACTATAAATCCTACAATAATTTGAAGATGACCATTAGATGAAGAAAAAGCTTGTTAGGCCCAGAGAGAGCATTATATCTTATCGTGTTTTTTTTTTATAAAATTATCTTTGCGTTTTTTTGAATTTATGCTTCTTTTTATGTAGTATTGATGCAATGTTACTTCCCAATAGTCATCGAGATAAATTTTCAGCATTGACACCCAGTCAAAACTAGTATGGAGTAAGACTTATTACTCCAAAAAAATTCCAGCCAAGGTATTCACATGTTTAGTTAGAGGGTTGATTCAAGGTCCTATCAAATGTGTGAGAGGACTTGGAGATGACCATCGGTGCGTTGGAGGTCTTGGATACGCCAAAGGAAGAGTTAATATGTGTATTTGTTAACCTACATGGATGTGGGATGAACAACACCTGGTCATGTGTTGAAGCCATCGAGGACCTACACATTGGGCGTATATGTGATCTTTACTAGAGGTTGAAGTAAAGGAATTGTTCTATAGGATTTTAAGGGGAGAGTTCCAATTGTTTCAAAATAGGTAAAGTTAACTATATATGTGTACCATAACACACAAGTTCAAGGATTGCGAATATTAAAAACTAGATTCGAAGGAACCCCCACAAATTGTTTTCATCAAGTGGTATCAGAGTTGTTATGCGTAATGTGGAGGAGAAGATGCACATCATAGGTACAAGTATGTTGAGACTAGTAAAAAAAATTATTTTCTTTGTGATTGTGGAGGTGAAAACAAGGGAAGGTGTAGGTGATAATATTTGTAGCGACATAGAGCAAGGAGTGATCATAAGGTTCAATAACAGATAACCAAGAAAATACCAAAAGCACAAATTCAAGTGAAATTTTGGTGAGGTATCGAGTAGCAAGGAGAGATTTGATATTGTAGATGTTTTTTTGTAACTCATGAGTTAAATATATTATGAGAAGATATTCTAATGAATTTTTCATTGTAGTGAGGTTGAATAAGTCTATAACCTTTTACATCTTCAGAACATCCAACAAAAATATACCTCTAACTTTTAGGATGTAAGGCTTTCTTTTTCTCATCGGGAATGTGAGCCCATGCTAACTACCAAATAAATGAAAGTGGCTTACATATCACCTAATGTTAGTCCATGTTTTTTCTAGTGTTATTATTTTCCAAACCTTTGTAGGAGTGTGATTTACTATATAATTTGCACAATTGATTACTTCTTCCTAATTGTTGGCTCGAGGGGTCCTAACCCATGTTAGGAGGTTAAGGTTTGCCAAAAAACCCCTATATTACTGGCCCTTTTGGTAGTGACCTACTTGCGCAGGCCAAAGACTCACCCGAAGTAGTATGGGAGGGTGTTGGAACCAGGTTTCTGCACCCTGAGAGGGAGAGCAGATAAGTCGACCCATTCAGCAACTATCAGATCTACACAGTCAGAGATCGTTCACAAGACTTTGAATGATTAACCAGAGTATAGGTTTACCAGATTTATATAACAGGCTCACATCCACGTGCGGATAGCCAATTATAATTATAAATCACTATGTTCACAGCAGACTTAATCAGATTTCAGATACAGTAATCATAACACAGATAATTCGGGACTCATAAAAATATATCATTCGCAGCTCGTAACAGAATCACATATAATTTGAGTCCAAAATAACCATAACCAGATAGATCACACAACGTTATATATCCACAATACTTTGCATATATTATTTATCAAAAGGTCTCATACATACCCCAAAACCCACCTGCGCACATAGCCAGCAAGGTCTGCACACAGCAGGACTGAGGATCTCCGCACACACAGCCAACAGGATTCTTTTCCTAGAAAACCCAAACAAATCTACTAATTTGAAATTCACACCAATCTTAATCCCAGTTTGTCTTACAACTCAAAAAGGTTCAACTAATTATACTATTTTAGCCTATGCATCCAATGGTCTGCAAACCGTGGTTTACGGACTCTTGGTCTACCCTTGACCCATTTACAATGCATTAGGGGCTTTGACCCACCCCAAAACCCCTTTTTTAGACTAAATATAATAAAAAATATACAAAATGAAGCAGTTTCACAGCTCTTGTAGGAGACCCTGTTCCAACGATACCCCAGCACAATCTTGTGACTCATCCCGAGTCACTGTGGTGGTGTGGTCTCCACTTGCACATCCAGTGCATTGATAGCTACGACCAATGGGGGTAGCACTTCTTGACTCTGAGCAGCGGTGCTCTGCGCAATAGGTCAGTCCTTCTATCACAGTCGTGACACTCTCTAGTGTCTCTTTTAGTCGCTTCACAGCACCATCAACATCCTATGAAAGCTGGAGGGCTACAGTAGCCCAAGGTTTCAAGCGTTCCTCGATAACATGCTTCTTATGGCAGAGTCCCTCGATCTCATCTTGGAGTGTGTTGCTGGTTCGCAATTGTGCCAAAAGCTGTGCAAGGACCAAATTAGGTAATGTATCCTCGATCTGCTCGAAAGTTGCCTCCTTTTTTCACAAGTCCTGATTGATTTTTTGGAGGAACAGATCGTGCTGGATCTTGGTCCAAATCTTCATGGCGTCCTCGAGTAACTCGGCGCCCTGAGAAATCTGTCCTGTAATGGTGTTGGTAGCCTTGGTCACTAGCGCAGTGCATTAGGCCCGTACTTTCGGGGGTGTTTCGGGCTGCAGTTTGGCTTGTAAGGAAGAGATTTTCTGCTCCAACTGTGTCTTAATGACCTACATTTCCGTCTTGGAAGCCTTCAATGCTATGACCAATCCTTCCACTTTAGCCCGGGGGTGGCTGTAGCCGAGATTTCTTATGTAACCTCTATGCAGAGTTGCTGGATCATAGTTTCAAGCTCTGCTTGCTACGCGACAGCAAAGAGTACTTCTGCGTTGTGTTGTGCGATGGTATGTTCGGCCATACCAAGTTGGTGGTGGACTTGCTGGTCCCGGTGGTGAACCTCCTGAAACTCAGTAGTGTGGAGACCTTGTAATGTTGCATGGGGTAGCTTGGAAAGATTCAGCTACACCCCTACACCTGCTTGGGGCTGGGTCTCTTGATCCAGCAAATTAATCACAAGGGCGGCGCTAGGTAAGGAACAAAAATGGCTTTCTTTCGTGGCTATCACTGTACTACTAGATGCCGAGGGAATTCATCCTTGAGCCACGCTAGTCTGTATTTTGTTAGCCTTTAGCTACAAGGTTAGAAGCTCTCCCTGGATGGCATTGATCGCAACCTTCTATTGCTCCTCTAAAGCAACCCATTCTTATTTTGTGGCCAGTGTGACAGCATCTGAAATTTGTTCGAGATCTCCATCCATCAATGTAACCGTTTCATCTCGTTCCTTCCGCTAGGCACACTGCTTCTTCTAAGGTCCCTTGATAGGCTCGCTTGTTTGCTTCGTACCTCTAACGTTCACTTCCTTCGTGCCTAGCTGTGAATCAAACTGGATCTCAGCCTTGGTGTTCTTCATGGTGGTCTGTGTAGTTTTTGTTTCCTTTTGTGTGGCTACGCTTGAGTCTTTCCCTGTGCTTCCAGTCTCCTTAGTGATAATAGGTGGGGGTACCTGCATTATGCTAGTACCGGAGGTGCCCCTGGCACTGTTTTTGAAGCCTATCTTCCAGGCAGGAGGCCATAGTGCAATTATGTTGTCAATTTCCTCATCTACTACCATATATGGTAGTGGCGTCTAGGTTTTATCCTTGTGGCTGTGATCTAAATGTTGTTCATGGTAACCTATAATGCTGAAATACTCTTGTACTTTCCATATACTATGGGGGACATCCGAGGTCGAGAATTGATGGTTGTGGCCATACTACTCTAGAAGAGGACCCAGAAAACTTGGTTATATTCTATACGTTGTGTGTTGGTGTCCCGTAATTTGGCAGATTGGTAAACCAAATGATAGGGTAACATCAGAACAATCTTTGGAGTCCTAGGACCTAGCCTTCCTGGACACAGAGAAGGCTCTCTCTATTATGCGAAGGATGTGAACTTGTTCACTTTGTATGTTTGATTTTAGGCTAGTTGTTTAGTATATTTTAGTTTGTTTTGGGTTTGAGGTAAATTGATAAAGTAGGACAAATAGAAAGAGAGTTTGTCAAATCAACAGGGCTATGGGGTCAGATGAAGTCAAGGTTGACTAAATGATGGACAAGGTGTATTGCAACACCGCTTTAGCAAGGTCAACGGATCCTTTGGGTGAGGTATGAGGTGAAATGAACATTAAGTTTGTGAAAAACGAAGAAGTCTTAAACATATATAGTTTGAAAGAAAATACTCATGAGGTAGGGAAAACCATTAATCTCTATGAACAATACTCAAACTGATAAACATGAAAGATAAACATTCAGTTGAGACATAGAAGCATAAGAACTCCTAACTTTAGAAATTCACCTTCAGTTGTTGGGAAAACATATAAGGTAAAAAAATAACTTAATATATGAAGAGGTAACTCCTAAACAACATATATCAAACTATCAAGAACTGTGAAACAAGTTGGTAAGCATGGACAAAGGGCAATATCGAACGAAACCTCTTTGACTTAACCTAAGAAATCAGTATTTCATAGAAAGGTTTCAGAAATAGAGTTTTGAGAACTTCAAATAAGCAGGGCATACCTTGAATCAGATTTGATAGCTAACATACTGACCATTAATGAAACAAATGACAATTTCTTGGTGGACCTAAGGAGCAGTTAATAATTCCTTATAATGACCAGGAAGAAGAAAACATCAAAGCTGTAATAAACAGGAGGTTTGAGGTGCTTCCATGAGCATATATCAACATATACTTTTCTAATCTACAGAAAATAAGAAGTATGAAACATTAATGGAAACAAGAATACATAAACAAATCAGGGAAACAAACATCACCATTCACCAAGCTATGGAATCCTGCACACAATGCTCCTCCACCATCAAGCCAAGCAAGACATTCATCCACTTCATAAAACCAATATTTTCTCCAAGATCATAAAACTCTGTATTTCTCCTAACATGTCAAGTTATCCCTATTTTTACAATGAATCCTCATGTTTTATATAAGCCAAGAGGAGAAAAATCTCACTAGAGCAGATAGAAGGCCATTGGCCAAAGAAAAATATCTAAAACTTCCCTTGAGGCCTTACAAGGTCCAAGGCACAAAATATCTCTACAAAATATCCTTTTCGGACCAAAATAGCAAAAATATTGACTTTTAGGCTCTGACATACATGATAGAACTTTCCTAATGCACATTTTCCTTGTCCTCACATAGGAATGCAGAAAACTGTCTCCTTTTTAGTAGAATTTCCAGGCGTGCATCACCAAAATAGACCTTTTTGCAGCAAGATTTTGGAGGCCTTCTCGATGTCAAAAAAGGCTCTGTGATGGCCCGTTGGAAAGATATGGATGTCTACTTTCCAAATATTCTTGATTTTTTCAAATTGGTTCTCTAGTAGCTTCTCAAAAAGTGGAAAAGGTGCAGAAACCCAGGGGCACAACACCTGCTTAGAAACAGTGGCAGAAAAGTGAAAAAATGGTTGTTTTTTGACCTTTTGAGGGACCAAAACAGCTCCAAATGAACTGAAATTTTGTGAGAATACTCTCCTAGTGCCCAGGAATCTAAAAAAAAAAATGTCCTGCTGAAAATTCTCTAAGAAAAAGCACATCGTATGGGGTGCTGTGCTCCCAGGCTTAAAAATTTGCAAAAAACCAAAACTTGTTCAATTTTGCTCAAATTTGGTGAGTGGGTCCCTCAAGGGTCCTTAGAGACCTGTAGAAACTATTGGGCCAAAATACTAATCCTAGCTTGGTATTTTTCATATTTTGGTGCCGCGCCCCCATTTTTGGTAGTTTTGAGTTTTTCCTTGCAAAGTGGTTTCTTCGTTCATAGTGCCTAGACATTTTCCTTTGCAATGTAAGAGGTGCCTTGATCATTTCTTGGTACATTTTTGTCTTCATGAATGTCCTCTTCTTCATTATTTGACCCACTATTTCACTGTCTTGCCTATGGTATTTATCTTTAATTTCAACCTCTGTTTCATAACTTGTATCATTTTCACTTTTGCTATGTTCACTGCCTTCAGAATTTTTCGCTTCATCATTTTGGTGATTTTGTCCTTTACTGGTTTTGAGGAGGAGTGCATGGCCCCTTGCCTTTGAGAGGCAACAAACACATGATTCCCACCTTTTTGATGAGGGATGATGAGAGGTGTCATAAACTAGGCTTGCTCAATTTGATCACTTACAGCTCTAGGACTGTATTTTTCTTCAAGAATGTTTTCTGTGTGTATCTCTTTGTCACTTTGCTGTTTGTAGTCCGTCTGATTATTAATTTCAACATTTTTATGCTCTTATCACTAGAAGGAGCTTCAAAAATGTCATACTCTATTTCTGCATTGTGGGAGGCACCTAGGTCTGACACTTTTTCATCTTAAGGACTATCCATTTCTTTACCCTTTTTACTATTGTTTTGATTGTCGACATTCCTTGAATCCTTTCCATCACTTCCTTGTTTATTCAAAACAACTCTGAAAACTGTCTCTAGGTTATCTTCACTAATCAGGTCATTGTCATGACTGCTTCCCTTTTCTTTGGCACTGTCTACTATGAAGTTGTTAGTGTCCTTTTCTTCACTATGAGTCTCAGCATCTTGTCCTCCTTCCTCACCATGGATATCACTGCTTGAATCTCTGTTCTCTTCCTGATTTGTACTTTTATCTATGTTGTTGTCTTTACTGTCTTCCCCTTGGCTAACTTCCTCTTTGCTATCTTTGACACAACCTTAGCCCTAATTGGCACTTTTATAACTTAAAAACATGATGAGGAGATGTTAATGATGAAGAATACCTCTTGAAACATTTTCTCATGGCAAAAAGCAGCTTCTAGGAAAAAATTTGTAAATTTTCGGCACTTTCTGTAATTTTCTGGGGGGTGTTGTTCTTTTCCTCTAGGCACGCAGCATTGGCCCGAGCACTATCTGCATGAGGAGTGTACGGCAGGCTGAGTGGTGGGCGCACAACACCTTCTGCCTGGGCGCTGTCTGAACATGAATCGTGCAATGAAAACAGTGGTGGGCGCCCAGCGCCTTCAGGCCAGGGTGACCTCTACACGTGAATCGTGTGATGAAAACAGTGGTGGGCACACAACGCCTTTAGGCCCGATTTACCTCGGCACATGAATCGTGCGATGAAAACAGTGGTGGGCGCACAGCTCCTTCAGGCCCAGGTGACCTCTGCACATGAATCGTGTGATTAAAACAGTGATGGGCACGCAGCGCCTTTGGCTTGGGCGGCCTCTGCACACAGACTTGGGTGCTGTCAAGCGAGAGTTCCTGCATTTTGAGTGGAAAAGAGAATGTGCAGCGCCATTCTTTAAGCACGTAGCGTCCAGTTAAAATTTGCACTGGACGCACCTACAGGCACGCAGCATCTTCTTACAAGTGCACAACACCAAAAAAGGCCTTTTGAGGTTTACACAGAGGTTTTTATAAGCAGTAATTTACTTTGTATTATGACATCAGGACCTCTGAAGTAGATTTTGGATTTTTGTGTCTTCTAACCACTGTTGATGACCTTTTAAAACCTTTTAGGTATCCCTGAATTATATATGTAGAGAAAATCTTGATTTTCCCTTGCGACTTCCAGCTCACTGTACCTTTTATTCAAACTGTCAATGACTTAACTAAAACTCTCTTTGACACCTCTCTTTGGCTCTATTTTTTATTAGATCAAACCTCAAGACATCCCTGCAGAGATTTATTTAATAGGATGGTTTCTTCTTGGAAGATTTCAATGTTGGACCAGGAAGGCCATCTTGGAGGTAGCTCAAATGCCTTTTTTTTTTTTAAGAAAAAGAACCATGTCAGCTCTTATTTTCTTGATTTTACCTTTGAGCTCTGTTTGAAACATAAATGCATGAGATATGATGGTGCATGACTTATGGAAGACTAAATAGATTTGTTAGCAAGGTTTTTAGGAAAGGGCTCTTGATTAATGGTTTAAAAAACAAAGATTTTAAACCAGACACGGAGCTTTTTAGATATTTTACCTAAGCACCATCACCTATAAACCAAGACACTTTGTCATTACTGTGAAGGGTTTTCTAGACACACTTTTGTCATCAATAGTGACTTAGGCAGCAGGAAAATATAAGGAAAGACTTGACTTATCTTGGCCAGACAATTTTGTGAAATAGGAAGATTTCAAGCATCAGAAGTAATATTTTTATAGACATAAGTAATAATCATGGACAAAGTAAGGCCTACCAGTCTAGGATGGGGTTTTGAGAGGATGACCATTTTAATCACAGCAGATAAGAAAGGGGAAAGTGAAAAAATTTCTCTGAGTGGATTTCTAGAGAACAAAATGATTGTTTGAATTTGGTTTCTAGAAAACCTGGATAAAGCATATAGTCATCTAAACAACTGAAAATTACTAATGACTAACACTGCACATCCTTGGAATCCCACAAATGGGCATATCGGGCCCCTTCACACATATCTGGAGGGATCTCGGGGAGGACCGACTCCGCAGGGGTTTCCCAGGCAACAAGGGCTATCAGAAATAGTAGTCAGGCATAGCAGAAGGCTTTCCCCTGCTCCTACGATTCGCGTACATTGGCTAAGAACTCGTTGCATAATTATTGGGCCCAATTGAGGCAGACCCCCTTCGCACATTGAACAGCTATCCGAATGACATAGGCAGGGATAGTTGCGACCTACCACTTCCACATTAGCTTGCAAGCTAGTAATATGGTACCCATCTATGTATCCGGGTCACTGATGGATTTTATGACGAATCCCTGCGTATTCCTTTCCACATGGTAGGTCTGATGCACATATTCAGTGGTTTCCCCTTCATATTTCTTGCCCACACGCTCCAGAGGGTGTGGCCTATTCATGGGAAGGCCCGTGATTCTATGAACCAATGCAACATTTATGGGGACCCTATCTTGGATCCATAGGTAGCCATTGTGAATTAGGGTGAGCAGCTGTCAGGTCATTCAATCTGTGATGTTGTAATGGCCAAATTGGGGCATACGCAGTAGGTTCAAGAGCCTGGATCCAGCCAACCTGTTTACCCACCGCTGCAAAACGACTATGACCCCATCATCCGCATAAATTGTGTCGAAGTACAGTGCAGGGGTCAGCTCAGGGAAAGCTTCGTACTTCGCCAAGTCGTGATCGTCAAATTTAACTTCATGGAGCTTCCCACAGGGGTCACTCAAGATAGGGACTTCCCCCGGGGTTAGCGGTGTCCGCAGATAGGTAACCAGGTCATGAAGGTTCTTTGGTGTGTGCGTCAAGGACCTACGCGTGTGGATGAAGTGACGTAACTAGTTGATTGGATTGGGAGGCAAGGCTTCCTCCTGTGCAGCCTGAGCCTGAGGCATTTCTCGCGGGGATTTGGCATGCCTTGGGGAGGTCGTAGGCTTCCTTGAAGCCCATTTCGTAGCTTTGGGGGGCTTTCCTGAGCCCTGTGCTTGCTCTTTTCCCTTCCTAGTGACTGGCGTTCAGGGCACTACTTCATCCTCAGATCTAATCTCCATTACTTCCTCAACTTCTAGGGCAGTAGGTGCCGAGGGCTCAGCTGGTTTAGTGGTTGTCATCCTAGTGCGGAAAATGAATCTCGACTCTGGGTGGTTACTATCAGCTGGGGGAGGTTGATCCGACATGAGAGGAATAGTGCAAACTCGAAGAATTTTACAGCTCAGGTTCTCGTGAGATAAAGAGGATAGGGCCAAGTTATGAAAGTGAGACGGAACCCTTGTTTGAGCTATCTGGCTCTTTTTATAGCATCTGCGAGCATCCAACGGTAGGGTAAACTTGACCTGGAACTTCCCATCAAGTAAACGGTAAAAAATCCTCAAAATCTGCCTCATTAAATGCTAGCGGCCCGCTCCTTTTAACGGTAAATTTTTTCTTTTTACCATAGGTTACTGTCCCAACGGTTAGTTTTCACACCTCTTGTGCACTTGGCATCCCTGCTACGCTTGGTTCAAACACCTGTGCCTCCTGTGCATCCTCCCCCAACATAGGCTTAAGCCCTAAGTACTTCAAACCTAAAGGTATGTTCGCTCGGCTTGTGTCGCCGCAATAGAACCAGGCCACCTTCGTGAGAAAATATTTCAGTGGTGCTATGATCACAACATATTTCCGAACAAAATTTCTGTAATAACCTACGTGGCCAAGAAGTGAGCGCAGCTGCCGCTTTGTTGTGGGAGCTGGTGGACATATAATATTCGCATCCCCAATTTTTACCACCGTGGGGTGCGTTTCCATGCTTTCCGTTCGCAGCCCGAGTGGTCTCGTAACCGTGCACAACATGTTCGATTCTGAGCTCAAACCCTCTCGTGGATTATTCTTACCTTATTTTAGGGCTAGGCTTCAATATTTGGTCATGCTTGGTGCCTGCGGCTCCCAATTGGGTATTTCAGGTGCGATACATATGTGCGCTTCACCCCCTGCGACACTATCAATGTTCTGTAGAGCTGCGCCAAGCACCTCTGTCCCGCCTACTAATCCAAATGTTCCCAGAAATTCATCCCTCAAAGTCTCCCAGTGGCGGGTGTGCTGATGGAGCTTTGCATCTAAGAAACATGTAGTGGGAAGTTGTCCCAGGGCATGAATAAGCAGATGAACCCACTCCTGGGCAGTCCTATAGCACCATTGTTTTATCCAGGTGAGCAGATATTCACGTAGATATTCGATTCCAAGGAACGTTTTGATTCGCACGTCAGCCTCAAATCGTAGGATCATCATATTCCAGCACTCCTCCCAATCCTAGAATGCCTCCTCATGTGTTACCCACCATTGCACAGGTGATCCACGCATGGCCAGCTTAGAGACCCATAGCCGTCGTTCTTGGGGAACCTCGGCTTCGAATGCCCGCAAAAAGTTCCTAACATTATTAGAACCATCGAAATAAGGTAGATCTATTACGTTTGAGGAGATGCATCAGAATTTCTTCATGATCTGAAGACATCGTAGCGTAGAGACATCATGTAATTGGTTTTTCCAAATCTCTATCTCCCCATCAGAGTCAGAGAAACATTCACTGTATTTTTCCCAGCAGAGTACCCCCTCCGCTGTGGGTTTTATCCAATCCTCATCTCGCACAGTCAACTTATAGATATGATCCACATCCTGTTCATCATGCACTCATTCTGTGTATCCTTTGCCTTCTGCTGGATCTAATGGTACTATTACACTTGTACTGTTATTCTCGAATACCATGCTTCGCTTCTTTAGGTTAATGTACGTCCCATATCGATGGCCCAATCCAAGCCTAGGAGCACGGGGTAGGGTTCCACATCTTTGACAATCTGAATTACTTCAAAGTCATCCTGGACCCTAACCCCTACAATATCCACCACAATCTTCGATAGTCTTCCCAATGGAATGATCTTTTGTTGATTGGCCATACGCAGCTAGACAATAGACCATTCCAACTTAGGCTCCCTCATTTGTTGCCAAGTATGTTTAGGTAATACATTCGCATCTGACCCTAGATCCAAAATAACCTGATCCATCTTGTAATCACCAATCTGCGCAGTCAACCGCATTTCCCTACCAGTGTGTTTCTTATACCTATAGAACTTGTGTATGTCCTTCACTTATAGAGGGAGGATAGGTCATGTTGCGCAACTATCTATTAATGCCTGAAGATTTTCGACAGCCTTGGGGTTGTGCAGTAGCTTCATACATGCCTGTAAAAAGGGTTTGACCTCCTCATCCACCTTGAGGTCCTCAGGCGGCTGCGAAGTAGATGCCTATGCCTCGTAAAATTCCTTGCGATCTATGATAACTGTTTCATTCTCCTTTTTTAGTTCCAACCCTTCTCGTTTACTAAATGTTGGTTCGATCAGAGGTTTGGTTATAGTTTTCTCCCCAGGTCCCCTGGTGGCCATCCCACTGTGTGTTACGACATTTATGCTTGGATCTTTGTCTCGTAGTTTGGCTCTAACCCTCTGCACATTCTGCATAGGTGTCGGCTCCTTTTCCTGCATTTTCGTTATCAAGACTGGACAGTCTTCAATCGCATGGTCCAACTGCCTGTAATACCGACAGATCTATCTTGTGGGGTTTGGATAGTCCCTAGAAAAGTGCCCTACCTCTCCATACTTATAACAAATTAATTTCCCTCATATCCGACCTGTGCTTCCACCTCTTCCGCCTCCCCTGCCCTTTGCTGGGGAGCCCCCTGTGCTCGAAAGTGATCTAGGTGAAGATGGGTCCGACTTCACCCTATAAAGATTCCCCCGATTGATCATCAAATCATATGTCTGTAAGTTCTATTCATCATGTCCTACTGACCATTAGAACCTGCACCATTGATGTTTTACTTCTGGGACGTACGTAGCAAGGCGGGGACAGTGGTTCGTGTCGTGTAGCCCTACAATGCGGCAATCCTTGCACCATAGTGCCAGCACACTAGGTCCTGCCACTTCCCTAGGGCGCAGCGGACTAGGTCCCCCAACCTTCATGTATTCTATCAATAGTGGGAAGTTATCCTCACTGTGACCATTCATCCTGCAACGTATGCACCATCATTCCAGGCTAGCCTCTGCCCCTCATTCCTTTCACAGGTTCTAGATCTCTATGTGCATCGCCTCTAGTTGTCCTTGGATCTGCTGGACGCCTAGCTGGGTATCACCTCTGGGCATATCTTCCAACTTCATAGCGACCTCCAGGGCCTTGTCCAATGATTCGAAAGTTTGGTGACCCATAGGTATGCGCAGGTGAGGTAGCAACATAGCAATGAACCATTCCGTGTGCTGTCTATCATCGTACTGAAATCCTACTTCCCTGATCACCTTATTTAGCCATTGATCGACCTCCCACATAGACTCAGAAGGTCCTTGCTTGAAATCCTTTAGATCGACCACCATTTGAGAATATAACTTAAGCTTCTTGAACTGTTGTTTTAAGGCATTCTTGACCTCTTCGATGGTTGAGTTTGCATGTTTTCCGATATATCCCATGTACCAATCCAAATCCCTTCCTTCGAAGGCAAGGGACAACTGTGCCCTCGTCACTGCGTCACTAGCTATTTTCTGCGCAGTCCATACCGATTCTGCGACAAACCAGAACTACTCCATTTCCTCATCTTCCACACCCTTAAAGGTAGGAAATTTCATTAGCGTAACCATGTCGTCTTCTAGTGGTCAACCTCTTACTGTGGTTTTATTTCATTATGAATTCCAAAACAATGCATGAATTTATTTTCTTTCAGGTTTCTAGTACGGCCTGGGCATAACCCGATCCCTCTCTCAAAATGCTCCTAGTCCTGGAAACAAAACCATTTGTTGGTTCGAGGGGTCCTGACCCGAGTTCAGAGGTTAAGGTTTTCCAAAAAACCCCTATACTACTGGCCCTTTCAGTAGTGACCTGCTTGCACAGGCCAAAGTCTCACCCAAAGCAGTATGGGTGGGTGTTGGAACCAGGTTTATACACCCTGAGAGAGAGAGAGCAGGTAAGTCGACCTGTTCGGCAACTATTATATCTACACAGTCAGAGATCATTCGCAGGACTTTCAATGATTAACCAAAGTATAGGCTTACCAGATTTATATAATGGGCTCACATCCACGTGTGGACAACCAAGTATAAGCATAAAACACTATGTTCATAATAGACTTAATCAGATTTATGTTAAGTACCTATATTAATAGTGTAGTCCCTTATTATGTTAGTGTGGCCCCCATTATTTTTATTTTTGTACCCTCATAACCCCCATATTGTTATTATTGTGCCCTTACATTATTATTTTTAGGTCGGCTAGGATTACATTATGGCCCCACTAGGATTACAATGTGGCCCCATGGACTCCTATATATGGAAAGGAGGTTTTGTCATTTGAATCATCCAAGATTTTTTCATTCATGTAATGTATTGGAGGTTTCCCGCTCGAAGTGGCTTATTTCTAAGGCGTTGATATCTATTTTCTTCTATTTTTGGACCTGGTTTCACAACATTTGGTATCAGAGCTTTGGATTCTCGGGTTTCGCTGCTCAAAAAAGGTCATCGTGGAATTTTCGCTATAACTTTGTTTCTACGAAGGTTCATAAGCTGAAATTTTTAGGGTGCGAACCTGAAATCCTAAGGAACATCTTTGCAAAATTTCAGAGCTTCATTCACAACATTTTTGGAGATATGATCTGTGGCAGGTAGGGCTTTTTGCAAGCTCCTGAATTTCACTTAAACAGGTCATCATGGAAGTTTCACAATAACTTTTTTTCTACGAAGGTTCAGAAGCTAAAATTTTTAGAGTGCGAAGATGAGATCTTGAGGAACATCGTCGAAAAATTTCAGAGCTTGGTTCACAATATTGTTGGAGATATTACTTGTGGAAATCAGGTCTTTTTCAGGCTCCTAAATTTCATCTCAAAGAGGTGATTGTGGGAAAATCTTCATAACTATTTCTCTGAGCATTGGATTGGAATTTTGTAAAATTTGAATGGAATTACATGAACTGTGTTTTCCTTTCTATCAATTTTAGAGCCAAATGAGCAAACAGGGACACGTGGAAAGTTGTACAAGTTCAGTCTACTGAACTAGTCTATAATTAGGTCATCGTAGGAGATTGGGCACAACTTTGTCTTCAAGAATCCAAATCAGGTCAGACCTATGGCATTCAAAAGAGAATTCAGAGGAATACCTCAGTGAAAAAGTTTAGATATTGAAGATCCAAAATCACAGAGATAATTTAGTTTCAATATCATGCTCCTCAAAAGCAAAAAAAAGGTGTGTATTTTTTTCCGAATTGCATAAGTCTTGTGTAAAAAAAAAAAAAAATCAGTTTGAAGTGATTCCAAGGGCCTATTGAGCATATATTTCAGTATTGGGTTCTAAAATTCATCCTAAAAATAATTCCATACCCATTAATCCCTCAAAAATCTATACTATGACGCATGAAGAGGAAGAATTGCAGTATGAGATATCAAAATTACGGTACCAAGTGAAACAAGTTTCGATTTTACAAAGAGAAACTGAAGATGACATAGATGGTTTAAAATCAGAAATGGAGGCCAAGTTGGATGGTTTGAAGGATCAAATAATAGCTAATATGGATGATAAATTAGTGGAATATCACATCGAGCTTCAACAACAAGTTCTCCAACTCTCAAAGGATAACCTAACTTTGGTACAGAATCTAATGAAACAATGAGAAGATCAACATCACATCGAAAGAAGTTCTAAAGCAGTCACAAAAACAAGAACTCGACAAGGACGTTCAATTTCAGAGTATCTCAACAAGTGGGAAAACTTTCCTATAGAATATTCCACATGGGAGGATGAGAATTTTATACAGAAGCATCAAGAAATAATCAAGCGTTTAGGACAACACTTGTTTGAAGGAGAGGGGCATGTTAAGTACCTATATTAATAGTATAGTCCCTTATTATGTTAGTGTGGCCCCCCTTATTGTTATTGTTGTACCCCTGTAACCCCCATATTGATATTATTGTGCCCTTACATTATTTTTGTTAGGTCAGCTAGGATTACATTATGGCCCCACTAGGATTACATTGTGACTCCATGGACTCCTATATATAGAATGGAGGTTTTGTCATTTGAATCATCCAATAATTTTTCATTCATGTAATGTATTGAAGGTTGCCCCCTCGAAGTGGCTTATTTCTAAGGCGTTGATATCTCTTTTATTCTCTTTCTGGAGCTGGTTTCACAACAATTTCAGATACAGTAATCATAACACAGATAATTTGCGTCTCATAAACATATATCATTCGCATCTCATAACAGAATCACATATAATCTCAGTCCACAATAATCATAACTAGATAGATCAAACAACATCAAATATCCACAATACTTCACATATATTATTTATCAAAATTTCTCCTACATACCACAAAACCCACCTGCGCACACATCCAGTAGGGTCCACACACAACAGGACTAAGGATCTCTGCGCACACAACCAGCAAGAGACCTTTCCCCAAAAACCCAAACAAATCTACTAATTTGCAATTCGCACCAATCTTAATCTCAATCTGTCTTATACCTAAAAAAGGTTCAACTACTTATACTATTTTAGCCTACGCATCCAATGGTCTGCAAACTATGTTTTGTGGACTCTTGGTCTATCCTTGACCCATTTACAATGCATTAGGGGCTTTGACCGACCCCAAAACCCCTGCGTTAGACAAAATATAATAAAAAATATACAAAATGGACCATTTTCGTAGCTCTTGTAGGAGACCCTATTCCAACACTAATAATCACTATTTGATCCTTTAGATTAAATCATACAATTAACCATTTCCTTTTTGTATGACCAAGAAAAACCAATATTGGAAAAAATAATATATATGTAGAATATACAAAACCAAGCTTGGAAAGAATAATATATATGTAATAGTCATTGTTTAGATAAACTTTGAAGTCTTTACATAAATACTTAAGTGTTTTTAACTTAAATAAATAATCTTTAATGCAAGTGAAAACATCAGGACTTAAGCCATGATTTTATTTTCAGTCCAATGATATTTAATCACATTACATTCACTAAATATATTTTTCAACTTCTTCCAAGTTCAGCCAAGAATCACAAATCAAGATAAATGGAAATTCTAATTAATTCATGTGCTTATTCATTCTTATTATCTCATTTGGATTCCTTATTGGCATCAATGACGGCCTTTTATTTTCCCAAGGCAATTTGATACAACCATTTACTTCTTAGTACATAATCCATATGGAATTTCCATGAGTAGTTAATATCGATAAGAAAAAGTTTACTTGGAGTGGCCATATTAAAAAATGTAGAGTATATGGTTTCAAAATCTACAACTAACTATTTAGATGGAAAGTTCTTGAAAAAATAGATTGTTAGAAAAAACACTAAAAATGGAGTGTGGATGTTGAAAATGGAACAAGAAATTCCTAATTTAATTTTTCCTTTTTTTAAATTAGGAGAAAATTATAATTCCACATCCTAAGACAGCTTGAATGAGTTAACTAAGTTATTATCACTTATTTAATTCAAGTTGACAGCCTAAATTGAGTTGTGTAGAGTTATTCCTATATTTAAGGAGCCTAGGTTGAGTTAATTTCAGGGGTAATAATTTAATTCAGTTAAATTCAGTTAAATTCAGTTAAATTGAGTTAAATTTAGTTAAACTAGTTCCAAATATTGGAGGAACTTGTAAGAGGTCCAGCACTGGGGTACAACTTTAGTGGTCAACCAGTTAACTGATAAATAAACCATAATTAACTCATGCAACCATGAAATTCGATTTACCCAATTGAGATTGGAGTTCAATGGAAGCGTACTATCATTTTTACAAGTATCCAAGTTGTACAAGTGGTGCATGCAGTCGAGAAGGACCTATAGGGATTGCACAGTTTAGGATGATGATTTCCCTAATTAATAGGGGGTTAATACCTTGAGAAAAAACACCAGGAAGTAGGAGCTTGGCAGGCAACAGAATTGGTGAAGTGTTGGCCAGAGTCAAGTTGTGAGGCACTGAGATAGATTATACTTGTGCAGAAGTTGCTCAGGATTGAGCAAGCACTGTATTTCTACTCTATTTTCTGATTAATGCAATACATATAGGAAGGGAATTTGAGCAGTTTCTTTCCCCTATATATATCCTTATGTATGTGTATTGATTCATGTCACATGTTTTAATATAGCTTCTCAATCGTGAGTTGATTCCCAAATATGAGTAGTGTAGATTTGAGTCTTATGTTCTAGAACATTACATGAGCAGTAATATATAATTCATTTCTACATGGTATCAGAGGTAGATTCATAGTAGATAAGATAATTTGATTTTATTATAAGAGGTTCATATTTGAAGATCAGTGTTGTAGGTTTTCTCTAGGACTTAGAAGACGATTTCCACCGGACTCGGGCTCGAGTATGCTTTGGAAGGAACCACAAATTTTGTGGCATGGAAGATCTCTATGGAGGTAGTATTAGATGATAATGGGCTACTATATTACATCAAGACACATGCAGTAAAATCCCCAGTAATTAATGCCCAGGATCTCGCTCAGTGGAAGAAGGATGTAGCTAAAGAGAGGATGATCATATTGGAGTGAGTTCGATATCATATTTTCTCGAATCTCCATGAGAAATAAAATCCATTCACAATGTGGAAAACACTAACAAATGTTTTTTAGAACAACTGAGTGATCAGAGGAAGTTTCCACTCAAGGCCAAGCTTTCAAACATCAAAATGCAAAAGGTTGACTCAATTCTGCAGTACCTGATCAAGTTTACACAATTTCATGATAATCTTAGTGGGGTAATTGTTATTGTTGTTAGAAAATTATATATTATAGAGCAATGCAACACATAAAATATGAGGAAAACACAAACACACAAAACACATAAAACTAGAGAGACACGGATATACGTGGTTCACTGAGTTTGGGCTATGTCCACCACAAGACAACCGGTCCTTCAGCATGTTATCTGACGAAATGAAGAGACACAGCACCAATAGGAATTTACGGGGTAAGTTCCGTAGATCAAGAACCAAAGGTCACCGCTCACAAACAGATCACAAATCAGTACACCAGTATAATCACGTGGTTAAAACCCTCAAAGAGGGAAACAGTCCACGCCCTGAGCCAACGTGGCCACTTCAGGGAATTTATTAATATAAAAGAAAGGTTACATATGTTTCTCTCATAAACGGTTACTGGACAAATGACCCTCCATGCTCTTTAAATAGAGATCATGGACCAATCGGGTGTTAAGCCACGGATCAATTGCCGTTAATACCAAGGTGAGAGATAACCGTTGGGTCACTACAAATCGTGACTGTCGGATTATAAGTTACAAATGTACATGGTAAAGAAACACACTTTACCTAACTCTACACTAGACTAAGTTATTCTTAACTATTTCATATGTGTCGGAATATCCTAACATCCCCCCTTAAGAACAACTTGGGATAGAGGATTTGAAAGATTTACAAGGTGACACAAAGGAGCCTATTTCCTATGTGTCGAAATATCCTTACATCCCCCTTAAGAAAAAATTGGGATAGGATTGAGGATTTACAAAGAGTGACACAATAGGAGAAGGAAGGAGAGGCATTAGAGACTATCCCCCTTAATGACAACTTTCCCTTAACTCCAAGCATGGATCAAAGTTTGGTAAGCTTCACTTATAGCAGAGCCAGCACAGCAAAGATATAAGCTACACGATCATTGGTTGGACAATCTTGCACTTCAGAAACACGAACATGAATGAGCTTTACGATGAAGTGTATGTGAGTTAATGTGTTTCTTACCTTGATCTTTGAACTAGATCTTTACATAGCTGAATGGCACTGCAGTTATCACACCAAAGTGTAGTTGGATGTTGTTGATGAAGACCAAATTCAGATAGGATTTGACGAAGCCACATGGCTTCCTTGCTGGCTTCAACTGCACCACGATACTCTGCTTTTGCTGAAGAAAGGGAGATGGCACTTTGTTTCTTACAAGACCAAGTAATAGGTCCTTAACCAAGAGTGAATACATATCCTGCAGTGGACTTCCGATCATTAGGGTCACCAGCCCAATCAGAATCAGTGAAACCAATCAACAAGGGAGATGCTCCTGCACTGTAATGAATCCTGAACTGAACTGTAGCTCAAAAATATCGAAGTATTCTTTTAGCTGCTTTCCAGTGACTTTCATGAGGTTGGTGCATAAACCGAGCGACAAGACCAATGGCAAAGGAAAGGTCAGGACGGGTATGGGTTAGATACAAAATTTTACTAACAAGTTGACGATGTAAGGTAACATCAACTTCAGGGGTAGAATAGTTGACTAAAAGCTTGACTCTAGACTAAAAGGGAGAAGGGGCAGGCTTACGGTCTTCCATGTGAAATTGGTGTAGAAGATCGCAGGCATACTTGGACTGAGAGAGGGTAATGCCTTCCTTGGATTGCAAGACTTGAAGACCAAGGAAATAATGCAAATGTCCTAAGTTTGTCATTTCAAACTTCTTTTTTAGGCTAGACTTCACATGGTTTATATGGTTTGGATCACTACCAGTAAGGATAATATCATCAACAGAAAAAACAAGGATGGTGAAGGAATTACCCACTTTCTTGGTGTAGACAGTGTTGTCAGAATGACACCTAGAAAAGCCATTATCTAAGAGAAATCTATGCATTTTGGCATACCAAGCCCGAGGAGCTTGTTTAAGACCATAGAGAGACTTCCTAAGGCAAAAAATAAGGCTGGAATATTTTTGGATAAATCTAGGGGGTTGTTCCATGTAGATTTATTCATGCAAATCTCCATGTAAGAATCCAGATTTAACATCCATCTGATGGAATTCCCATTTAAAGGAGGCAGCAAGGGAAAGAAAAAGGAAGATAGAATTCATTTTGGAAACAGGGGAGAAGGTTTCAGTATATTCAATGCCTTCAACTTCAAAAAAACATTTAGCGACAAGATGAGCTTTATGTATATCGACTTTTCCATCTGGTCCAAACTTTGTTTTGTAAACCCATCTGCATCTAACAAGTTTTCTTCCTTTTGGAAGAGGAACAATATCCCAAGTATTGTTTTCCAATAAGGAACGATACTCTTCATTCATAGCTTCATCCCAATATGGATGGTGGGAGGCTTCTTCAAAGGTTTCTGGATTAATTTTTTCGGGAACTTGAGCCAATAAGGAAGAAGCTCTTTCGAACTAAGAATGTGTACGTCATCGATCGGCAGGGTCACTTGCAAGAGAACCTGTTGCATCCCGAGTAGAGTGGACCCATCTTGCAAGCGGTGGAGTATAAGGAATAATTTCATGAGATGGAGGAGGATTTTCATCCTCGCTGTCATCATCTGAACTAGAAGGAATGCTATTAAAAATAGAAGAGAGAGAGAAAGGTGGCACATATGTCGAATTAGGCCCGTAGGCCAAAGGTGGCACACTCGCCGAACTAGGCTCGCAGCCAATATATTTTCATCAAACTTTACATCTCTTCTAATGATTAGGATTTTTCTTGAATAAGTCTATATCCTTTGACATCTTCAAAATATCCAACAAAAATACATTTTTCACTCTTAGGTTTTAAGGCTTTAAGTTTCACATCTGGAATATGGGCCCAAGCATCACTTCCAAAAACACGAAAGTGACTTACATTTGGTTTGATTGAGCTCCAAGATTATTATGGAGTTATATTCTTTAAAACCTTAGTAGGAGTGTGATTTACTATGTAATTTGCACAGTTAATGGCTTCTGCCCAAAAATTGAGACTAAGTCCTTAGATTGAAGCATACAATTATCCATTTCTTTTAAGGTGTGATTCTTCCTTTCAACTACACCATTTTTTTGTGGAGTATATGGAATAGTATGTTGCAATTGAAGGCCATGCTTAGTGCAGAAGTTGATAAATTTGTTGTTAACATATTCTCCGCCATTGTCTGATATTAACTTAAGAATTTGATGTCCAGATTGTTTCTCAACAAAGGCCTTAAAGGCCAAGAACATGTTAAAAACTTCACTCTTGAGTTTTAAGAAATATACCCAAGTGCATCTAGAAAAATCATCAATGAAAGTTAAGAACTACTTGCAACCAGAGAAAGAAACAACATGAAGTGGACCATATAAATCACTGTGCACAAGCTGCAAAGGGGCTGAAACATGTGAAGAGGCACGTTTTTCAAAACTATCCCGATGATGTTTTTCGAGTACACATCCAGAGCAAACACCATCTCGGTAAGATACCATAGGAAGACTCGTCACCATATTTTCATTACATAGAGTTTGAAGAGAGTGATAGTTTAAGTGACCAAATCGCTCATGCCAAAGTTTGCTCACATCATCATTCATTAGGGGAATTTTGAGGTCTAAAATGGGCCTCCTAAGGAAATTATAAAATAATAGTGGAAAAAATCAAATAAGATTTGATGACATCATCAAATTTTAGAGGGAAAAATGAAAAAATTACTTTTTCAACTCATATTTTCAACTTATCTCCCAAAGTTTTTACTCAAATTTCGAGCGGGAGTACTCGTTGGATGTGAAATTTAATTCCCCATCCAAGGAGTACCCATGTTGCATACTTTCGATGGGTCCTACTACACGAAAAATGAGAAATACATAAAAAAACGTGATTACAATCACATTTTTTATGTATTTCTCATTTTTCGTGTAGTAGAGTTCATCGAAAGTATGCAACATGGGTACTCCTTGGATGAGGAATTAAATTTTGCATCCAACGAGTACTCCCACTCGAAATTTGAGTAAAAATTTTAGGAGATAAGTTGAAAATACGAGTTGAAAAAGTAGTTTTATTATTTTATTATTTTTTAATATTTTTACCTTTTATTTAAAAAATGGTAAATCATCCCCCATGGTTGACATCATCATCTTGAATCCTATTGGTTGTTATAAAGTTTATTTTTGTTGTACATTTTTCTTAGGAGGCCCATTTTAGACCTCAAAATTCCCCTAATGATGAGCAACAAAAACCGAGGGAAGAGATGATGACCCAAAGTTTTCAAACTTATACAACCTTGTGGAATCATCAGCAATGCCAGTAGCTAAAATATGTTTAGGATATTTGAGGTCCTTGATTACAACATCATGAGGTGAGAATTCTACTATTTTCCCTTCACCTGAATGAGTTATCTGATAAATAGATAGAAGGTTGCATGACAAGGTAGGAAAACATAGTACATCATTAAACTGACCATTATCTAGATGAATGGTTCCAGATCCTACAACACTAAGAGATCTATCATCACCAACATAAATATGTTTGGTGTTACAATCATTTAAAGAAGAAAACATGGATTTATTTTTATCCATGTGGTAAGAAGATCCAGAATCAATGAGCCACTCATGAGAAGGAGAAGAAGAAGATACATTTAATGCATAACTAGATCTTGATGCTTGACAACCACAAGCAGAAAGTGCCATGCCTAAAGATGAAGGTGAAGAGTGCTCCAAATTGATGTTGTGCTTCTTCATTGCTGCTTCTAAGGCTTCCATATTCTTAAAACATTTGGACACTATATGGCCATCCCGATTGCAAAAGTTGCAATGTCTATCTGCCTTCTTCCCTTTTTTTGATTTGCCTTATTATTTTGGTGATTTGATTTTTCAGTTTGTGGCTGAAATTTCTTAGGGCCCTTGTTTGGTTTTGGACCATATTTTTTAGGGTACAGCTTCTTGGGATTCTTTTGATATGGTTGTTGTTGGGCTTCTAAGGCTTTCTTAGAAGCGTTTCTAGCAGTGATAAGACCAAGGTGTAAAAAATTTTCTTGTTCTCGTACCAAAGAATCACAAAAGGCATCAAAAGAGGGATTCTTGTAGGTGGTTCCTGAAGAAATTATGGCTTCTCTGGTGGAATGGAAGGCAGAAACAAATACAAAGTATGCAGGACCAAGCTTTGCAAGAATGCAATATATGAGGCTACCATCTTCCTTTTTGACCTTACACCCTTCTAAAAGAAGTCTAAGGGTCTTGAATTTGGACAAAAGGTCTTCAATAGAGGAGAAATTATTAGGATCCAAAGTAAGCAACTCATTTTCAAGCTGGTGGGCCCTTATTTTATTTTGAATGCCAAAAATAGTATTTAGCTTTTCCAGGGCTTTATCAAGGGTGTCAATGTCAAGGATGTGAAATCAAATATCTTGAGCAATGGACATTCCTATCAACCCTCATGCTTTATCTTATCTATTTTCCCATTTAGGAACTTTATCATCATCGGAAGGTTTAGTTTCTTGACCTATGTCTATTCTATAAAGCCCTTTACTTATAAGTATATCTACCATGTGAGGTAGCCAATGGAAATAATTGGTGCTGTTAAGAATAATCGGGCATGCACTTTCCATTTTTATTTTTTTTAAATGAAGTTGAGAAAAGCTCAAAATAACTGCTCCAATGGAAATATCTTGAAAAATTAGGCCGTTTCAAAAAAAAGGGCTTGAAAAATGGCTTCCGAATGAAGAAGTTATGCCTTTTGAAAAAACTGAGTTGTAGATGCCGAATAGTTATGGGAACAGGATGAAGTGCGGAGTGCGCCTTTTTAAAAATTAAAAAAAATTCCATCCCTTTGAAAAAAAACTTTTTACAAAAGAAGCTTGAGAAGGAGACTTGAACCCAAGACCTCTATTCTCATAAACTAACCCCTCACCAAGTGAGATATTAAAAGGATCACATTATTGTATGAAAGGATCACATTATTGTATGAATGTTAGATTTTCGGTTAGCCTTACCGACAACTATCACTTTTTTCACTATTTCTGATTTCCCGAGATCACACAAAGACGCGGGGAAAGAACATACGTAGCAAAAAAAAATCCCTTTTCCCTGTTTCTGATTTGCCGAGATCGCGCAGAGCGCACAACAAAGAGCATACACAGAGAAGAGGGTATAGATCCGGAAAATAAATAAAACCTTAATACTGAAAATAAACAGAAATAAACCGAAATAAGTAGAACTATTAACAAATATAACTGCAAAATAGATGTTTTATACCTCCAGATCTAAACTGACATAACTTGGGCAGCTGGAAACCTTTTCGCATGAAAAAAAAAAGTCGTTCCTCACTGTAACAGACGCTCTGGACACAACCGAGAAGTTCTCCAAGCCCCAAAATTTTCAAAAATAGTAGATCTACAAAACGGAATTCACATGCAGTCAAACCGGCTTCGTATTTTAATCAACAACGGACGCGGCCCTCAAAATAGCTCTAATACCGTGTAGGAATTTACAGGGTAAGTTCCATAGATCAAGAACCAAAGGTCACCGCTCACAAACAGATCACAAATTAGTACACCAGTATAATCATGTGGTTATAACCCTCAAAGAGGGAAACAGTCCACGCCTTGAGCCAACGCGACCACTTCAGGGAATTTATTAATATAAAAAGAAAGTTTACATATGTTTCTCTCATAAAAGGTTACCGGAAAAATGACCCTCCATGCTCTTTAAATAGAGATCATGGACCAATTGGGTGTTAAGCCACGGATCAAGTTCCATTAATACCGAGGTGAGAGATAACCGTCGGATCACTACAAATTGTGACCGTCATATTATAAGTTACAAATTTAAATGGTAAAGAAACACACTTTACCTAACTCTACACTAGACTAAGTTATTCTTAACTATTTCCTATGTGTCAGAATATCCTAACACAACCTATAGCAGATCCACTATAATATCCTTTGTTCTCTCTCATAGTATCCCTATCTGTTTCTTTCTCTGAGAATACACGTACAATACACAACTGCAATACAATACCCTCATACAAAATGAGGGGTTGCCTTCTAGGGAAAAAATCCCTAAATTAAACATAACTTCTACCGTCACATCATCTACCAAATGAACGGCCCAGATTGACTAGAAATTACAATACTTTTACAAGGAAATTTTACATATGTTTTTAGCTTAGGGGGCATTGCCCCCAAATCCCCTGCCAGGGGGGGGGATCCATAAAGTCGCAACCCCCCCCCCCCCCCAAGACCCCCAAGAAGCGTTTAATTACGGGTGGCGTTGCCGCCCTATTTAGAAAAAGGGTCCAACACTGTGATACAAAATAAAGAAGATAATTAGGCTCCACACCCAACAATCTCCCACTTGGAGACTGATTGTAGCAACTCCACCACTGCTTCATTTGTTGGGCAATGACTCCAATTTAGACCTAGTTTCTTCTCATCTTCATCATAATAATTGAAGACCAATTTAAACTTAGCATAATCTCAGTTTCTCCCTGCTTACAATTTTTGTTATCATATCTGTAGGATTCTGGCTAGTGTGTATCTTTTCTAGCTTAAACTGTCCATCTTCCAACACTAACCATATGAAATGGTAATTGAGTTGTATATGTTTAGTCCTTGAATGAAATGTTGAGTTCTTTACAAGATGAATGGCACTTTGGCTATCACTGTATAACATATTCAAATATTATTCTTCTTACACAATTAAACCATAAACCTTTGTAACCAAATCATTTATTTAGTAGCCTCTGTAGTAGCAACATACTCTGCTTCTATTGTTGAAAGTGGAACAACACTTTGGAATTTTTAAACCCAAATGACAGTTGTTCCACCTACATTAAATACATACCCTGTAGTGCTCCTCTTGTTATCTCTGTCACCTGCCATATCTGCATCAACATATCCCTGTAGAGCAATGTTTGAACCACCAAAGAATAATTTTTTATTTGTGGTACCTCTCAAATATCTGAGAATCCATTTCACTGCCATCCAATTTTCTTTTCCAGGATTGTTCATGTACCTGCTTACAACTCCCACTGCATGTGCAATATCAGGCCTTGTGCAAACCATTGCATGCATTAAGCTTCCAATTTTTTATGCATATGGAACATTAGACATAATATTCTTGGGTCTTGGGGCATAGCTCCTTACTAATTTTGAAATGGCTAGCAAAAAGAGTACTAACTAGTTTTTCATTCTGCATATTAAATCTTTTCAACACCTTTTGTATGTACTCATTTTGAAACAATCTTAATTTGCGATTTTTCCAATCTCTAGTTATTCTCATACCAAGGATTTGTTTTGCAGCTCCCAAATCCTTCATTTCAAATGAATTTTCCAAGTTTCTTTTGAGCACATTTATTTCCTGTGTTAGTCATCCATAATTTTTATCCTACCCAAAGATGACTAAATTTCCAATCCTATATTTCTAGAAATAATATTTCAAAGAAGCATTATGAGTTCTAGAAATCTCACTGCCTTCATCATTCTGAAGTCTGTCAGTTCACCAAAATATTCATCTATGTCTCCTAAAAGGTTATCCTGTTGTTTCAAAGTAGAAAGCTCATTTCAAGCTATTTATCCCTGTTTTTATTAGTCCATTTCCCTCTGAAAATTTCCCATTTTCCCTTTGTCAACTCTTCATTTCCTTGGAAAAACCCCCTTAAAACCATTATAAACACTCTTATACTTGGTTTAAAAAGTTCTTTTTCCTCTTCATTCTCCTCCATTTTTCTTAAAAAACCCTTTTAAAAAATCATCAAAAACCCCTCCAAACCATCATAACTCCTTTATATGGTTTTAAAAACTCTTTTCATACCTATTGGAACTTCTAAATTGGCCTAAAAAACCCATTTTTAAAAAACCCATTTTTCTCCTAAAAAACAATCTTTTTACAATTAAGGGCTTAAGTCTTCCGCTCCTTTTTCTTCATATAACCTCACACCCCAACCAAGCACTTAAACTCTCCACGCTAGCCCTTCACCCTTTGGCTCTCGGTCACCTTATCTCTCCATGGGACCGTGCCCCAACACCAGGCTTTAGCCCCCGTCGACATCGGCAATTCAACTTTTTCTTCGTTTCACTTTTTTTTCTCCTCTACCAATGTTCAAACTCCGATTAGATTCCCACCATCAATCTACCAAGATCGATGGTTGTCAGCACTCTGCTCCTTTTCCATCTCCCATCTACCTCCTAGCCCTTCTGACATTCGCTCTCGGTCTCTTTAATTTTTCATGGGACCATGCCCCAACCCCTTTCTTAAGCCCCTCTTCCCTTCTTTCTTACCCCCCATCTGTTCATTTCTTCGAAACAATCTACACCGTCGATCACATAGATCCGACGGCCCAGACCACATCCCCCTTCCCTTTTTCCCTTACCCCACTCCATAGAAATTGAGCTCGACCTCAACCATTGATCTTGTAGATCCAACGGCGACCATCACCCCTCTCCTCCCATCCCTTCATCTCCCGGACCATTCTCAACCATGGATCTTCGAGATCCAACGACCCTCGTTTAAACCCATCGCACATAAACACGGCCGCTCCATGAAAAATAGCCCGCGTCACTTCCTGGCCCACCACCCACTGCTCCACCATCCATCCAATCCCCCTCCAACACCTGTCTTCCACCACTCCCATCCACCAAGCACATCCCCCCCATCGCGCTCCATTATCCACCGTAGATCTGGAGCCCTCAGATCCGACAGCCCGAAGTTAATTTCACACAAGATAACTCACTGAGGCTTAACACCTCATTTATACGCGAAAATGGTGGTTTTTCTCGGGGCATGTGTCAAGCCATGAATGAAATCACGTTCCCCCTAGGAAAAACTGCTAACCGCCCAACTACAACACGAAAATTGTCGGTGGTTTTCCAAAACCACTTTTTCCCATTTTCATGCCAAAGTCATTTTTAAACCTGGTTTTCACAGTATTTTCCATGGATCCTCTTCCCTGTGCTTCTCACTCCCTCTTTGCATGCTCCTCATGCCTCTGAAAGCAGTTTTCATCCAAAAAAGCAGGTTTTTTTAATATTTTTATGTTTTAGATGCAAGTTTTCGTGGCGGCATGTAATAAAAAATCCCTCCCACTGCCATATTCTGTGACTAGGGCCTCAGGATGATAACCCGAGGACCCGAAACAAAAAGAGATGGGTTTTTCTTCAATTCAAAAGTTTTATCAGGGTTTTATGACCACTAGCCGAACTTTAAAACCTTTCAGCACACCACAGGGAACCCTGCACACAATAAAACAAATAAAATAATTGAAAAAGCGAAGAAGCAAAGGATTAAAGCCTAAATAAAGGTTTTAAACCTACAAGAAAAATAAAAAAAGGTTTAAAGCAGTGTATAGAGGGAGAGGGATAGCATTATCGATTATGAAGGCCAAAGAAACAAGATTAAAGGCTTAAAGGACGATAAAATTAAATAAAAATGCAGTTAAAGGACAGATGAAAAAAAGTTCAAAAGAATCCGAAAGGTTCCAAAGACAATATAATGCATTATAAAGGAAGAAAAATAGAGTATCAAGGATAAATCAAGATATGAAGAGGCAGATAAAGAATTAAAAAGTTTAAAGAATCAGAAATGAGATAAAGACAGCATAAGGATGATGATAGAGACTTAAGGCAAAATCAAAGCCTCAAAGTAGATTAATTAGAGGCAGATCAAGGGTGAAAGGCCTTAAAATAGTTTAAAGATAAAATAAATGAAAGATAAGCTTAATAAGGCCTCGGATAAATCAAACACAGAGCAGTTATTCACTTGATAAATCTAACTGACACCTTTGGCCTACTTTATGGCTCAAAAGACAAATAAACAATTATTACACTAAAGGAGATATTATAAACTATCAAAATAGTTAATGTAAAGATGAAGATAAGGCTGCAAAGTCAATATTTTCAACTATTTCATCCTTAGGAAGTAAAGACAGATTTATTACACAGAGAAGTAGTTAAGAGACACTCCTACCTTATGCCTTGCATGGTTTTTAAGGATAGGAGTGCATTTACTATGTCATAAATGACATTTGAACCCTAAAACATAGTTCCACCTCCTCATTTGCAGTATAAATACTACACTAGAACTCATTGTAAAAGTGGGAATTTGATAACTCTTTGATGTAATACATAGTGATGTTGAATTTGAAAGAAATTTTATGTTCTGGAACCTATGGATGTTTTGACCTGTTTGTGGATGGGGAAAGCTCTGTCATTGGATCCCTAAGCTTGGCTGTTGGTGAAGTATTCTAATCTATTAATGTTTTCATGTTTTCCATTCTGTTTTCATTACTTCTTGCTTACAGTAGAGTAAAAAGTTTAGGCTAAGAAATGTCTCCTAGAAGCACCTTAGACCTATTTACTCTTCACTGTCTTTATGTTTTCATCTGCTAAAGGTTTTATTGAGTAGTTTGACTGCTTTCCAATCCTTAATCTTTTTTATTTCAAGAATAGTTCAAATAGTTGGTCAAGAATGATTTATGGTTTTCCTTGCTTACTTGCTGCCACTTGAAAACTGTTTTTGAATTCTCCCTTTAAAGTACCATTGTTTACAGTCTGCCAAAGAGGTCTGTTTTGATCTTACCCTCTGTTCTTGCTTAAATATTTGTTTTGAAGGTCTTTATAGCTGTAATAAAAGATGTCTAGGAGTTCCCTCTTCTATGAATGCAGTTATTTGTGGATATTGAATGTTTTCTTATCCTTTAAGTGAAATCTTTGGATGGAATAGAGTGTTCCTCGAATCCTAGATTTCATTTGATAAGTTTGTCTTGAAATTGTTATTTGTTGAAGTGTAATTTGTAGAATTCATTGTTAGCCCTGTCTATAAAATACTTCTTCATGTTCAAATGATGTTTTAATTCCCTTTGTTGAGAAGTACATATAATTGAGGATTTTTAATTGCCCGTAGTTCTACTTTTCATTCTAAACCCTTAATGTTCATTTCATTTCACACGATAACTATTTCAAAATCAACCTTTTACAAGAAAACAAACTCATGCTTAATAACTAGCCTAAAATCAACCTTTTACAAGAAAACAAGCCATATCTTTATAAACAATTGAGAGATCCCTCTCTGAGACTAGGAGGGCTAGATCCTAGAACTCTGAAGACTGGTTTATTTGTTGCCTTTTCATTTAGTATGCCAATTTACTAAATCACAGGATACCAACATTCTGGCGGTCACAGTGGGACATTTTTTATTAAAAGTCCCTAAAACAAAACACTCAGTATTCATTTAAGTGAACTATAGCTTCTTCAAAGCATTACCATCATAATGGTAATCATGATAGGATCTGTCTAAATCAGTGGAAATCTAAGTAACCCTTAGGATTCTAAGAGACCCTTATCAAACATTGAAGAAATTAGCTGATAAGCCATAGAGTAGACTATGTTTGTTTCATCACCTTAGCCAAGTGTTGAATTAGGTATAGGCCACTCTCACAACCAGAGAACCATATAAAAACTTAGAAAAAACCCAAAAAAATTCAGATTGGTTTTCAAATAAACCATTGGTGGTGGACCAAAAAACATTTTACCTTCAGAAAAGCTAAAAATTTCCACCTGGCGACTCCACTAGCCCCAGTAGGCCTATTACCTTACTAGTACTCCAAATTTCCTTAGGATTGTGTTAACCAGCCTTGAGAAAGTTTAGAAACCTAGTTCCCTATTATAGAAATCACTGTGAGAGGAAAAATCTTGAAAAACAGTCCTAAAAACCTCAGCCTCTCTAAATTTTGGAAACTGAAATCTGGCTTCACATAGGGTCAATACTAGATCCCATCCAGATCCTAACCCTCCTACCATAGTTGAAAATCTAGAAAGGATTTTGTGTCAAACTTCTAGATCTGGAAAACCAACTACTAATAGAACCATCCCAAGAACAAGATATGTTCCTGAAAATCTCACAGTCTTAAAAGAACCTCACTTTGACTTACCTCACACAAACAACCTATTCAGGAATAAATCTCAAATTAATTTAAACCAAGTTGATTTTGAAACCACAGATTTTCAACAGAGCTTTAGCAGAGAAGCTTCACCTTCTACTCCACCTGATTCTCAGCTTCTCCATCATTTCAGCTCCTTCCATAACAATTCTTCTCATCATCATTTTTTTGGCCCAAGTGTTTCTTCTACTCCTATCCACACATCCACTGTTCAAAACACTCTATTTCAGCCCACTTTCCCTCTTGTAAATCCACCTCTTGTAAATCCCCCATTATTTCCTATCGTGGCAGCATGGTATGCTCCACTTGTGTTACCACTACCTCTGGTTCCCTTACCCAATGAATATCAATCCAAAATTCCCCATTTCACTGGAAATGAACCTACTACTGCTCAACAGCATGTAGATAAGATGAATGATGCTTTTGATTACATGGAAATAGAAGAAGAAACCATTAAGATGAAATTTTTTGCTCAAAGTTTGGGAGGAGAAGCCAAAAAATGGTTTAAAGGCTTAACTCCTCACACCATTAATGATCTCCCTTCCTTGTATCAAACATTCATAAAAAAATGGCAACTTAGGAAAAACCCTCTCCAAATCCTTTCAGAATATACCAACCTCAAAAGAAACATTGGGGAAAGTGTCCAAGATTATCGCACTAGATTCAATAGTGTTTATAATGCACTTCCCCCAGACATGAAACCTCCATTAGGCTTAGCCTTAGCTAAATTCCCAGAGGGCTTTGATCCTAAAATGGCCTACCAGCTAAGACAAAGAGATCCCTTAACTTTACAAGATATGGAGAGGGGAGCCTTAGGTGTAGAAGCAAATTTGATTGAGAAAAGAGCTAGGTTGAAAGCAGAGAAAAGAGCTACATACAGGGAAGATACAATGCCATCAACCTCATCATTAGATACTAAAATTGATAACTTAGTGAAGGTAATGGAGAGGATGCTTGAAAAGATAAATCTAAATGATAGAGTGCCTCCTAGAAAAAACCAAAACAACCCCCAAAACAGAAATAGAAACCCAAACCCAAACCCCAAAAGAGACCCTAATCAAGAAAGGAAAAGAGACAATGACCAACAGATTAGGCCTCCCTTTCAACAAAGCTATGTTGATCAAGAAGAAGAAATGGAGGTTGAAAGGTTGGAGGAAAATCATGTAAACTTGATAGGATCTGACAGTGAGACAGATGTTTTTCTCACTGAAGAAGAACAAGGATTCTTCTCCTCATAACAAATTGAAAAAAACCATGAAGATTCTGAAGATTACATATTGGGGTTTGAAAATGCAATCATGGAGGTATACAAAAAATATAATCTTAGAAGAAAAGGGAGCCCAGATATTTCTAATGACAAGAACACTAGTAATACTATTAAGAAAACTTCAGAAAATCAACCTAAAAAGATAGCCAGTAACACCAACACTGTGGCCAAGAAAGATGATCTAAATAAAGACAAAAATAGCCAGCAAATTGTTGAACAAAGTTGCCCTAGTACTTCTACTAGTGGCCCTAACAAATCTGTCCCAAATAGCAGTCCAAATAAAGTTCAGCAAATCATAATTGCTGAAAGAGTTGTAAATGACAAAATAGATGTAAATATGACAAGAACAATAGTTCCTTTTAGCCTTGAAGGGGAAATTGCCAAGATCAAAATCACCATACCCTTAACTGAACTAGTAACTCGGGATGTATATAAAAATCATGTTTTGAGAGCTTTGAATATAAGCAGTGACACTGATACTTTAAACTTGACAAATGATAAGCCAGAATTATTGTTTGGTCCTGAAGTTGAAGGAAAATACCAAGGGGTTTTCCCTCCCTTCTATGTCAGCTTGAATATACATGAAAACATCTCGCATAATTCCATGCTAGACTCAGGTGCTTCACACAATATTATGCCCAAATTAGTAATGGAAAGCCTGGGCTTAGAAATTACTAAACCATACAAATACCTATACTCCTTTGATTCAAGCAGGGTCAAATGCTTAGGCCTAATCAAAGATTTGTGTGTCAACTTGGCACAAATTCCTGCTAAGGGTCTAGTAATGGACATAGTAGTAGCTGACATTCCCCCTAATTATGGCATGATTCTATCTAGATCATGGGGAGCCAAACTACAGGGGAGCCTTCAAATGGACATGTCTTATGCCACCATCCCAGTATTTAACCAAACTAGAAGATTATACAGGGAATCCCACATGAAATAAATGGTGAGAAACATAGATAGACCAAATAATTCTCCTATCTACTCCATCCATTCAAATTTGGATTCCATTATCTTGTATAATGAATATGAAATCAACCAACAAGAAAATGAAAAAAAAGGAGAATTTAGTCTAACAGAGCAGTCAAATATGCCATCAAATCAAGAGAAGAACAGTCCATATTTTAGCAGCCTTGAACAGCTGAAAGAAAAATAAAATGAGATTGAAATACCCTGGAAAATAAACTTTGATGGATCTTGTAGCAAATTAAGTGCAGGGGCTGGTGTATGGATACAGAACACAAGCAAAGGATTTTCCTATAAACTGGATTTTCCAAGCACAAATAACATTGCTGAATATGAAGCCCTCCTTATTGGCCTACACTTACTCAAAGATTTAGGAGCTAAAAGAATATCATCCCAAGGGGATTCTGAGCTAATTATCAGACAGATTAAAGGGGAGTATTCAACCAAAAACCCAAAACTCGGAGAATATAGAAATGCTACCCTTGATCTCCTGAAAACCTTTAAAAAATATGAACTCATTTTCATCCTAGGAGCTCAAAGTCATCTAGAAAATGAACTTTCTTTTGCTGCTAGTAATTTCCAGATACCAGAGACAAATGAACAATCTGATATAAAGGTAAAAAACAAACCTGCAATACCTGACAATGAAGATTACTCGCAAGTGTTTGAAGGAGACAAACACATAGATGATTTTCTGCAATCAAAGAATGACTTTGCCATATCAACATCTACTTCAAGCCATGAAGAAAATTGTTTAAATGAAGAACAAATCTCTGAAATAGTTCTATCCTTTTCTGCTGATATAAACCATTATGAGCATCCTTTTAGAGCAGAAATAGTTGAAAATACAGATCAAAAAGACCTGAAAATTTTACAATGTAAAAATGATACAATTCCAAGAGTTCTTGCACCATTAGAACAACTTTTTGATTTCAATGATGTAGCCAAAGAACCAAGAATGGAGCCAATAGAAACAAACATAGAATAACATAACATAGGCAGCCTAGCAAAACCCAAAATGATCAAGTTATCCAGCACTCTCTCAGCCAATATCAAGCTGCAATACATAGAAATTTTAAAATAATTTGGAGATGTGTGTGCATGGGGATACAAGGATCTAAAATCATATGATACCAGCATCATTCAACACAAAATTCCTCTTAAGGAAAATCAGAAACCTTTCAAAAAAAAACTTGGAAGGATAAACCCTGTTTTATTGCCTTTAGTTGAGAAAGAGATTAAGAAGATGTATGATGCTGGGATCATAGTCGCCATCAGGTATTCAGAATGGGTTTCCAACTTAGTATCTATTAGGAAAAATACTGGGGAGATTAGACTCTGCATTGATTTCAGATATCTAAATAGAGCCTCCCTTAAAGATAACTATCCCTTGCCAAAAATGGATCATATACTTCAAAGGGTGGTTGGGTCTAAAAAAATTTCACTACTAGATGGGTTCTCAGGTTACAATTAGGTTTTAGTACTCCCAAGTGACCAACATAAAACTACTTTTACTACACCTTGGGGTACATTCATGTATGTCAAAATGTCATTTGGTTTAATTAATGCAAGGGCCACCTTCCAAAGGGCCATGGACATAGCCTTTTCAGAAGACATAGGCTATTTTATAATCATTTACCTTGATGACATTACTGCTTTCTCTAAAACTGATGAAGAAAACTTGATTCATTTAAGAAAAGTTTTTGAGAAATGTAGGAAATATGGCTTATCTTTAAATCCCAAAAATACACTCTTTGGTCTCCAAGAAGGAAAGCTTCTTCGCCACATATGTTTCTGAAGAGGGAATCAAAGTAGACCCTAAAAGGATTGATGGCATATTGAAAATCAGCCATCCTAGAAACCTTAAAGAATTACAATCTTTCATTGGGAAGATAATTTTTTTAAGGAGATTCATCCCCAACCTTGCTGAGCTATTAATAAATATCACAAACATGCTTAAGAAAGAGGTAGGTGTTAAATGGATAATACAAGCTAAATAGTCATTTGAACTAGTAAAACAAGCTTTAACTCAAACACCAGTTCTTATTAGCCCTAATTTCACTAAAGATTTCTATATCTTTTATTTTGCATCTGAACATACAATAGCTGCAGTGTTACTACAAAAGAATAACATGGGGAAAGAACAACCAATATCCTTTTTTGGTAGGTCCTTAAGAGATGCTCCACTCAAGTATAACATCATGGAAAAACAAGCTTTAGCCTTAGTAAAGGCATTGAAATATTTTAGAGTTTATGTTTTTCATTCTCACATCATTGCTTTTGTCCCACATACTATTGTCAAGGACATTCTAAGTCAAGACCCTGATGGTAAAAGGGGAAAATGGATTGCTGTTATTTTAGAATATGACTTAGAAATCGGGCCTACCAAACTAATCAAAGGGCAGGGATTAGCAAAAATCATGGCTAAATCAAACTTCCAAGCACTAGATATGAATATGGTTGATGTCTTAAAGGAAATAGAAGAATTCACAGCTCCATTTATTGAAGAATATTTTGTGAATTCACCTTGGTATGTTGATACCATATATGTGTTGCTTTATCTGAATACCCCTCCCTCTCTGTCTAAAACTAAAGCTATATTATTGAAACAGAAGGCTTTAAATTATTGCATATTAGATGGGGTTTTATATTGGAATAATGTTGTTGGAATATTGCTTAAATTTTTTCTTGATATTGATGCAGAAAGAATCATGCATGAGCTGCATGAGGGAGAATGTGGAGGACATATCTACTGGAAGACTACAGCAAATAAAATCCTCAGATCTGGTTACTATTGGCCCACCCTTTTCCCAGACACTCAAAAACTTTTCATATCTTGCCATAAGTGTCAATTTTTTAATGGCAAAAGAAAACTCCTTCCCTTACCTTTACATCCCATAAGTGTTGAGTCTCCCATCCAAAAATGGGGCTTGGACTTCATCGGGGAGATTCACCCATCTTCATCAGCCCAACATAAGTGGATCCTCACTGCCATTGATTATTTTACCAAGTGGATAGAAGCCATACCTACTAGGAATGCTACTGACTCTGTCATTATCAAGTTCCTTGAAAACAATATACTATCCGGATTTGGTTGTCCTAGAAAAATTATCACAGACAATGCTTCTGCCTTCAAGTATAAAAGAATGGTGACTTCTGCCATAAGTATCATATTACCTTGGGTCATTCCACTGCCTACTATCCTCAAGGAAATGGATTAGTTGAATCATCCAACAAGAGCCTTGTCAATATTATCAAAAATTTGTTCGAACAGAATCAGAAATCATGGCATAGTAAGCTTATTCATGTTTTATGGGCTAATAGATTAACCACCAAAAAATCAATAAATATGTCCCCCTATCAGCTAGTTTATGGCATGGATGCAGTATTCCCAACCTCTTTAGGAGTTCCGGTCATGAAACTCCTTCAAGAAGTACAAACTAAAGAGAATGATATGCAGAGAAGGATAAATCAGACCATTCATTTACAACAGTCAAGAGAGGAAGTGTACAAGAGAACACAAACAGTCCAAGAGAGTATCAAGAAGTTATTTGACAAGAGGACTAAATAAAATGATTTCCAAGTTGGAAATGTAGTTCTAAAGTGGGATTCTAGAAGGGAAGAAAAGGGAAAACATGGCAAATTTGAAAATCTGTGGAAATTTCCCTACATTATTCATTCCATCAAGGGTCACAATGCATTCCTTTTGCAAGGGCTGAATGGATAAGATCTATTTGGAGGTCCTGTCAATGGCAGGATGCTCAAGCATTATTTCTGCCAAGAGTCCTAAATTTCAAAGCTTTTATTTTTTCACTGTATATAACATTGCTTTTAAATTTAAAAAGGAAAAAAATACAAAAACAATAGAAAAGAGAAAAGAGGGCAGATAGAAAGAAAAAGGTATAGCCCCATACCCAAAAAGAGAATTTTTCTGAAAGTGAGCAAATCTAAGCGCCACTACTGATTCAAAAATGATATATTGTTCAGTCATCTAGCCTAATCATGGCTGAACATACTTTAAATTTATGTTGATAAGTTAGTAGAAGCACAAATTGATAATATTTTTTTAGACTTGGATTATCAGTAGAATAGATTAGGATAGAAAGGAAATGGTTCTAACAAGCTCAAAATATGAACCAAGAAAAGAAAAAAGATAGCTCTAAATAGATAAAAATCATAGCTAGAAAAAGAATAGAATGATGTTTATAATTTTCAGATCTTAAGCCTTCACAATTTTGTCTTATTTTTCTACAAATAAATTCTATGTGTAGCTTGTACATACAGCCATAGACACCATAACGAATCAGACAGTCTAATCCTGATTTGACTATGTTTAAATTTCCTGTTTTAGAAATAGAGAATAAAATTTGTCAAACAGCTTAATCTTGACAGATAGTGGCTTAGGTAGAAAAATAAAGAGTTCAAATGTTTAATTTGGACTCTTGGAAGGAATAAGGATAGGATTAGATAGTTTATTTCTATTTTCAAAAAATAAAATTTCAAAGAGTTTGCTAGTTCAAATGCACTCAAAAAGGAAGAAAAAAAAAATGCTAGGACAAAGTAAGATTGGGTAGGTAGAGATGCTATTTCGAAGAAATTACATGTTGCAGATTGATAAAAGTTGTCATTTTCAGAGGAATATCAACAATAAAAGAAGAAATTTTCCCAATGGAGAAGGCACTGGTCTACTGAAATCCAGAAGATTGATAACCAAGGTTCTGGACACCTAAAAGGATAGTTGTTCTCCCCAAGTGGAGCCACTGTTAGTCATCCATAATTTTGATCCTACCCAAAGATGACTAAATTGCCAATCCTAGATTTCTAGAAATAATATTTCAAAGAATCATTATGAGTTCTAGAAATCTCACTGCCTTCATCATTATGAAGTCTGTGAGTTCACCAAAATCTTCATCTATGTCTCCTAAAAGGTTATCCTGCTGTTTCAAAGAAGAAAGCTCATTTCAGGCTATTTATCCCTATTTTTATTAATCCATTTCCCTCTAAAAATAGCCCATTTTCCCTTTGTCAATCCTTGGAAAACCCCCTTAAAACCATTATAAACACTCTTATACTTGGTTTAAAAAGTCCTTTTTCCTCTTCATTCTCCTCCATTTTTCCTAAAAAACCCTTTTAAAAAAATCATCAAAAACCCCTCCAAACCATCATAACTCCTTTATATGGTTTTAAAAACTCTTTTTATACCTATTGGAACTTCTAAATTGGCCTAAAAAATAGTCTTTTTACAATTAAGGGCTTAAGCCCCTGAGGGCTTAAGTCTTCCGCTCCTTTTTCTTCATATAACCTCACCCCTCAACCAAGCGCTTAAACTCTCCGCACTAGCTCTTGGCCCTTTGGCTCCCAGTCACCTTATCTCTCCATGGGACCATGCCCCAGCACTAGGCTTTAGCCCCCATTGGCATCGGTAATTCACCTTTTTCTTCGTTTCACTTTTTGTTCTCCTCCGCCGATGTTCAAACTCTGATTAGATTCCCACCATCGATCTACTAAGATCAACGGTTGTCAGCACTCTGCTCCTTGTCCATCTCTCATCTACCTCCCATCCCTTCCGAAATTTGCTCCCAATCTCCTTAATTTTTCATGGGACCATGCCCCAGCCCCTTTCTTAATCCCCTCTTCCCTTCTTTCTTACCCCCCATCTGTTCATTTATTCAAAAATATCTACACCATCGATCGCATAGATCCGACGGCCTAGACTGCATCCCCCATCTCTTTTTTCCCTTACCCCACTCCATAAAAATTGAGCTCGATCTCAACAGTTGATCATGTAGATCCAACGGCGATCATCACCCCTCTCCTCCCATCCCTTCATCTCTTGGACCATTCTCAACCATGGATCTTCAAGATCCAATGGCCCTCGTTTAAACCCATCGCACATAAACATTGTCGCTCCACAAAAAATAGCCCGCGTCACCGCCTGGCCCACCACCCACTACTCCACCATCCATCCAATCCCCCTCCAACACTTGTCTTCCACCACTCCCATCCACCGAGCACTTCCCCCCCATCACACTCCATTCTCCACCATAGATCTGGAGCCCCCAGATCCGATGGCCCAAAGTTAATTTCGCGCGAGATCACTCACCGAGGTTTAACACCTCATTTATATGAGAAACAGGTGGTTTTTCTTGGGGCACGTGGAAATAAATGAATAAAATCGCGTTCCCCCTAGCCAAAATCGCTAACCGCCCAACTACAACGTGAAAACCGTCGGTGGTTTTCCAAAACCACTTGTGCCCATTTTGGCGCCAAAGTCATTTTTAAAACTGGTTTTCACGATTTTTTCCATGGACCCTCTTCCCTGTGCTTCTCCCTCCCTCTGTGCACACTCATGCCTTTAAAAGTAGTTTTCATCCAAAAAAGCAGGTTTTGTTAATATTTTTATGTTTTAGATGTAGGTTTTCGTGGCGGCATGTAATAAAAAATCCCTCCCACTACCATATTCTGTGACTAGGGCCTCCGGATGATAATCCGAGGACCCGAAACAAAAAGGGATGGGTTTTTCTTCAATTCAAAGGTTTTATCATGGTTTCATGACCACTGGCTAACCTTTAAAACCTTTCAGCGCACCACAGGGAACCCTACACACAATAAAACAAAGAAAATCAATGAAAAAGCGAAGAAGCAAAGGATTAAAGCCTAAATCAAGGTTTTAAAGCTACAAGACAAAAAAACAAAGGTTTAAAGCAGTGTATAGAGGGAGAGGGACAGTATTATGGATTATGAAGGCCAAAGAAACAAATATTAAAGGCTTAAAAGACGATTAAAAAAATAAAAATGCAGTTAAAGGATAGATGAAAAAAAGTTCAAAAGAATCTGAAAGGTTCCAAAGACAATATAATGCATTATAAAGGCAGAAAAATAGAGTATAAACAATAAATCAAGATGTAAAGAGGTAGACAGAGAATTAAAAGGTTGAAACAATCAGATTGTAACAATATAATGCATTATAAAGGCAGAAAAATAGAGTATAAACAATAAATCAAGATGTAAAGAGGTAGACAGAGAATTAAAAGGTTGAAACAATCAGATTGTAGATAAAGAGAGCATAAGGATGATGATAGAGACTTAAGGCAAAATCAAAGCCTCAAATTAGATTAATTATAGGCAGATCAAGGCTGAAAGGCCTTAAAAATGTTTAATGATAAAATAAATGAAAGATAAGCTTAAGAAGGCCTCGGATAAATCAAACACAGAGCAGTTATTCACTTGATAAACCTAACTGACACCTTTGGCCTACTTTATGGCTCAAAAGACAAATAAACAGTTATTACACTAAAGTAGATATTATAAACTATCAAAATAGTTATTTTAAAGATGAAGATAAGTCTAGAAAGTCAATATTTTCAACTATTTCATCCTCGGGAAGTAAGGACAGATTTATTACACAAAGAAGTAGTTAAGAGACATTCCTACCTTATGCCTTGCATGGTTTTTAAGGATAGGAGTGCATTTACTATGTCATAAATGACATTTGAACCCTAAAACATAGTTCCACCTCCTCATTTGCAGTATAAATACTTCACTGGAACTCATTGTAAAAGTGGATATTTGATAACTCTTTGAAGTAATACATAGTTCTGCTGAAGTTGAAAGAAATTTGATGTTATGGAACCTGTGGATGTTTGGACCTGTTTGTGGATGGAGAAAACTCTGTCATTGGATCCTTGAGCTTGGCCATTGGTGAACTATTCTAATCTATTAATGTTTTCTTGTTTTCCATTCTGCTTTCATTACTTCTTGCTTGCAGTAGAGTAAAAATTTTAGGCTAAGAAATGTCTCCTAGAAGCACCTTAGATCTGTTTACTCTTCACTGTCTTTATGTTTTCATCTGCTGAAGGTTTTATTGAGTAGTTTGATAGCTTTCCAATCCTTAAGCTTGTTTATTTCAAGAACAGTTCAAATATTTGGTCTCAAGAATGATTTATGGTTTTGCTTACTTGCTACCACAGAAAAATGTTTTTGAAGTCTCCCTTTAAAGTACCATTGTTTACAGTATGCCAGAGAGGTCTGTTTTGATCTTACCCTCTGTTCTTTCTTAAATAATTGTTTTGAAGGTATTTATAGCTGTAATCAAAGATGTCTAGGAGTTCTCTCTTCTATGAATGTAGTTATTTGTGAATCTTGAATGTTTTCTTATCCTTTAAGTGAAATATTTGGATGAAATAGAGTCTTCCTCGACTCCTAGATTTCATTTGATAAGTTTGTCTTGAAATTGTTATTTGCTAAAGTGTAATTTGTATAATTCATGGTTAGCCTTGTCTATAAAATACTTATTCATGTTAAAATTATGTTTTAAGTCCCTTTGTTGAGAAGTACATATAATTGAGGATTCTTAATTGCCCTTAGTTCTACTTTTCATTCTAAACCCTTAATGTTCATTTCATTTCACCTGAAAAACTTTGTAGATCAAATAGCCAAGTTAGATTTTCCCTTTGATACCCTTGATTCATCTACAAACTTGTTACAATTTCCACTTGACTCCATTACCCAATGACTTAGAGATTTCCCTTTTCTATCTATGCTTCCTAGATCATCATGTCCCACCAAACAATCAAACAAACTCATGCTTAACTAGCCTAAAATCAACCTTTTACAAGCAAACAAGTCGTATCTTTACAAATTGAGAGATCCCTCTCTGAGACTAGGAGGGATAGATCCTAGAACTCTAAAGACTGGTTTATGTGTTGCCTTGTCATTTAGTATGCCAATCTGCTAAATCACAGGATCCCAACATCCTACATGTTAGACCCTGCAACAAGCATGCCATCTACATACAATATCAATATAATATGGCTACCATCATTTTGTTGTTTTAGATAAACACAATGATCAGAGTGACATCTAGTATAACCTTGTTTAGACATAAACCTGTCAAATTTTAGATACCACTGCCTTGGAGCCTGTTTTAAGCCATACAAGCTCTTCTTTAACCTGCACACTAATTTTTCTTTCCCTTTGACCTCATATCCTTCTGGTTGCTGCATATAGATCTCTTCCTCCAAATCTCCAAGGAGAAATGTTGTCTTTACATTTAACTGTTCAAGATGCAAATATTCCATAGCTACAAGACTTAAAATAGTTCTGATTGAAGTCATATTAACAACAGGAGAACATATTTCATCAAAATCAATACCTTTCTTCTGTGCAAACCCCTTCACCACAAGTCTAGCTTTGTACCTTTGTTTTCCTCCATCTTCTTCCTTAAACCTGTAAACCCATTTATTCTACAACGTGGTTTTACCTGCAAACAACATGACTAAGTCCCAAGTCTAGTTATGTATTAAGGAGTCCATCTCTTCTTTCATGGCTAGCTCCCACTTCTTCGTGGTTTCAACCTGGATTTATTCTTCATAACATTCGAGTTCACAAGGATCAGTCAACAATACATAATATAATGAAGGAGAGTATTGTTCAGGGGGTCTACTTATCCTGGTAGATCTTTGGATACCACTTTCGGGTGTTTTAGGTGCCTATTGCTGTTGTAGTGGTTGTTTTTGTTGTGGTTGTTGATTATTATTATTTCCAGGCACCTTTACTTTTTATGTGATCTCATCAAGAATTGTGTATTATTTGTTTTATTTTTCATGTTTCTTTTCCTGCAACTGATTCTTATACAAGACCTTTTCATTAAATATTACATCTTTGATCCTAATGATTTTTTTATTTTCATAATCATATAAGTGATAACCAAAATCATTAACACCATATCCAATAAATGTACATTTCTTTGATTTTTCCTCAAGATTTGTTATATTTTCTTTATTAATATGGACAAAGGCCTCACAACGAAAAGGCTTTAAAAAAGAATATTTTACCTTTTTACCTGTCCATGCTTCCTCTGGAATACCACCATCCAAGGAACTTGAAGGCCCTCTATTTATTATATAAACAGCAGTATTTACAGCATCTGCCCAAAATTGTAAAGGCAATCCTTCATGCAATCTCATGCACCTTGCATGCTCCATGGTTCATCTGTTCATCCTTTCTAACACACCATTTTCTTGTGTTGTTCTTGGAACTATCTTCTCCCTGCTAATTCCATGCTTTGAACAGTACCTATCAAACTACTTGCTGCAATATTCACCTCCATTATCTGATCTCAGACACTTCAACTTCTTTCCTGTCTCAATCTCAACCAAATATTTCCATTTCTTGAAAGTATCAAATACATTAGATTTATTCTTAATACAATAAATCCAAGTCTTTCTAGTTGAATCATCAATAAAATTAACATAATAATGAGAGTCACCAAGAGATGATACCTGAGAAGGTACCCATACATTTGTGTGCACAAACTCTAATTTTTCGCTCTTCTTTCTTTCCCAACTCTAAGAAATCTGACTCTCTTTTGTTTTCCATAAATACAATTCTCACATAAATCCAAATCAATATTATTCAAACTCGACAACAAATTTCTTGAGTGAAGAATATTCATCCCCTTCTCACTCATGTGTCTAAGCTTATGATGCCATAATGCTGCATTTTCTCCTTTTGAATTTATAGCATTAACAGAGTTAGAAATACCACTGCATAAATACAATGTACCAACCTTTTCTCCTTTTTCTATTACCAGGGCTCCTTTGGTGACCTTCCAAGTTTTATCTGTGAAAGTTGTCACACAACCTTCACCGCCTAACTGCCCTGTTGAAATCATATTTTTCTTCAAATATGAAACGTTCCTTACCTCATTTAATAGCCATTCATTTCCATTCTGTTGTTTTACAAGAACTTTACCCATTCCAACAATTTTACATGGTTTATCATCACCCAAACGAACTTGTCCAAAATATCCTTGAACATAGTCATGAAAATATTTCTTATCAGGTGTGGCATGGAATGAGGCCCCTAAATATACCACCCACGAATCAATTATATTTTCGAAAGAAAGAATCAAAGCATCTTGTAACACATCACCTGTCACATTTGCTTCATGATTTTTTTCTTGTTGTGTGTCTCCTTCTTTTCCCTTCCGAGATCTACAGTATTTCTTCAGGTATCCTTTCTTTCCACATTTCCAACACATTATCCCCAACCTGGACTTGGATCTGACTTTCCTTTATTTACTGTGATATCCTAAGCTCTTTCCTCTTTCCATTTTTCTTCCCCTAGACTCTGCACTCAAAGCATTACCCAATGTCTCACTGAAGCTTTTCCGTCGCATTTCCTCGCAAAGGATAACATTTACAATATCATCAAACTTTAAAGTACTAGATGGAGAGACAGAGTTCCTAATGGCCATAACTAAACCATTCCAAATTTCTGGCAATGAGCACAGAAATAATAGAGCCCTAACTTCATCATCAAAGTTTTCCCCTACAGAACTTAACTGACTGGTAACTATATTAAAATCATTTAAATGTTCTGCAACAGATCCACCTTCTGACATCTTCATATTAAATAAACATTTCATAAGAAATACCTTGTTTGAGATCGAAAATTTTTCATATAGTTTTGCCAATGCCTTAATCAAACCCTCTCTTGTTGTTTCCTTCGAAATATTGAAGGCTACCGATGCCGTGAGGCACAACCGTATTGTTCCAAGTGCCTTTCTATTGAGAATATCCCATTCTGTGTCTGTCATAGTCGTTAGCTTCTTTGTTTTTCTTCTCAATGGTAGGTACAGATATTTCCGATACAGATAATCTTCCATCTGCATCTTCCACGGCAGGAATTTTTGGCCATTAAATTTCTCGACCTAAACTTACCATCTTCTGCCATTGCTCCCACTTGAACCAGGAACCCTCCTTTCCTGCAAGTTTATCATCCAAACAGACCTTCGGCTCTGATACCAGTTGTTATAAAATAATTTATTACAGATAAATACAACACATAAAATATGCGGAAAACACAAACACACAAAACACATAAAACCAAAGAGACACAGATATACGTGGTTCACCCAGTTTGGGCTATGTCCACCCTGAACAGCTAGTCCTTCCTTTCTATTATCCAGCAAAATGAAGAGACACGACCTACAGTAGATCTGCTATAATATCCTTTGTTCTCTCTCACAGACTCCTTACATGTTTCTCGCTCTGATAATACACGTACAATACACAGCCGTAATACAATACCTCATACAAAACGAGGGGTCGCCTTTTAGGGCAAAAAACCCTAAATTAAACATAACTTCTACCGTTAGATCATCTACCTAATGAATGACCTAGATTGACTATAAATTACAATACTTTTACAAGGAAATTGTACATATTTTTTTAGCTTCAAGGGCGCTACCCTCGAAACCCCCCACCAGGGGGGGAAGCTCCATAAAGTTCTACCCCCCCCCCCCTTTCCCTGGACACCCCAAGGAAGAATTTAATTACGGGCGATGTTGCTTCCCCATTTAGAGAAATGGTCCAACGCTATGTTACAAAATAAATAATATAATCAGGCTCCACACCCAAAAATTGTTCCAAAAGAAGATTTGGTAGCTCTATCTCTATTGGGTCTTCCCAAGGGTTGGAATAGTTATTGATATTTTGGGAATGGTAGAGACAAACTACCAAATTGTGAGAATTTATGGTCTGATATCATTCAGGAAGAGATCGGGCGGAGCAAAAAATATAGGAACTCATCCAAGGTTAAGGATGAGGAGAATTGTGCCTTGGATAGAAAGGAAAATAAAGGTAAAGGGAATAAATCCCATTCCAAAGAAGAATTTGGTGAGGCAGGGGTAAAGAAATACTTGTCGAAAATCAAGTGCTTTCACTATCATGAGATTGTACACTATGCCATGAAGTGTCCACACAAGAAGGACAACAATAATCCCTCAGGAGGAGCGACAGGTGAAGATCTAGGTTCACAATCCGAGATTTATTTCACCCTCATTGCATGCATGGTGACATTGGTGATGGGTAGTCTGTGGTATCTGGATAGTGAAGCATTATTCCATATGATGGGAAACAAATAATTTTTTAGTGACATGGAGGAGAATGACCTCCATATGCACATCGATATGGGAGATGATGGAAGGTATAGTGCAGCTAGTATTAGTACAATTACTTTTAATATGGAGTATGGCTACCCTCTCAAATTAAAAGATGTCATGTATGTTCCAGGTCTGAAGAATAATTTATTTTAAATTGCTATGTTGGAAGACCGTGTCTACTATGTGATATTTAGAAAAGGAAAGGCTTTCCTTAGGCACATCTCCATAGGATAAGTGAAGGAAAATGGGATTCGAGTGAAGAACCTCTACAAATTGGATGTAGAATATTGTGCTACTTTGAGCACGAAATCAGAGTAGGTGTAGATATGAGACATCGGTGAATTATGGCATAGGATACTTGGCCATTTTCACCATGGAACTATAAATATCATGCAACATATTTCTATAGGACTTCCTAAGGGTTCACTAGAGAAACCAGATACATTGAAAGGTTGCACACTAAGAAAGGACACCAAATCCACCTTTCATGATAAGGAAACGAGAGCACAAGAGGTCCTCGAAAGAGTTCACTCATATATGTGTGGACCTTTCTCGACAACCTCCAAGGCCAAGCACAGGTATTATGTTATATTTGTATATTATTTCTCATGTAAGTGTTGTATTTTCTTCATGGAGAAGAAAGACCATAAATTCTCCAAATTTGTTGAATTTAAAGCACTTGTTGAGAAATAAACTGGCAGGAAAGTGAAGGTTATTAGGAGTGATAACAATGGTGAATATGTGTTGAATTAGTTCAATAACTTATGTGTGAAAAGAAGGTGTTGCTCTTTGTATCCTCATAATGTGCTATCATTTCCTCCATAAAAATTGACCAAGTGACAATTTTTTTACAATATCAAAGCCATCAATACCATACAAATGTATTTTGTTCTGAATGTAAAGTTTCAATGCGTACCTTTTGTGTGTTTTGCACATTATGGAGATCAAAATATTTCTCCATCTGTAGTATCCATGTTACAGGATCCTTTCCATCAAACTTCCTCATATCTATTTTTGGAATACTGTGGTTCTTCCCGCCAACATTAGAGTTTATGAAATCACGATTAAAATTTATTTTTTTCTCATCATGAGGTTCTTCTACTATATTTCCGCCATTAGGAATCGTTTCTTGTTTTAAACTTGTCATCAAGCCTTCCATGTATGCTTTTAGATCATTCTTCATGTTTTCCATGTTGTCTTTCATGTTTTCATCGATCTTAGCTTCCATGTCATCAATCTTAGCTTCCATGCCCACTTCCATGCCATCCATCTTAGCTTCCAAACCATCCATCTTAGCTTCCATGCCTTGCTTCAAACCATCCATCTTAGTTTCCACGCCTTTCTTCAAAACTTCCATTTCATTTTTTGTTGTTCTTTGCGAGAACGAAATTTGCTCTTGTAATTTTGATATGTCATGTTGCCATTCTTCATCTTCATGAGCCATAGTAGAGCCTTCTAAAGGCTTAATGGATGTTGAATTCCTTTTAGGGGCAATTTTAGAATCCAATACTAATATCTATTTTACAATATGCCCTTGGGATCAATTTAACTGGATTATTCAAACAAGACTTATGCAATTTGGAAAAACAATACACACCTTTTTCTTGCTTTTGAGGAGCTCGATATTGAAAATGGATTATTTTTGTGATTGTAGCACTTCAATATCTAAATTTTGGTACCAATGTATCCCTATAAATTATATTTCGAATTCCATAGGTCTGACCTGATTTGGATTCTCCAAGACAAAGTTGTGTCCAATCTCCCACAATGACCTAATTATGGACTGGTTCAGTAGTGCGAACTTGTACGACCTTCCACGTGTCACTGTTTCGTCCTTTGTCTCTAAAATTGATAGCCCGATAAATTAAAAATCTGTGTAATTGCGACCACTTTTACGACACTCCATTCCGATGCCCAGAGAGAGATTTATTTAACTTTTCCCTCGATCACCTCTTTGAGACAGAGAGTCCGGAGCACGAAAAAGCACTACCTTCCCACGATCTCACGAGATCATATCTCCAAACAATAACAACGAACCAAGCTCTGAAATTTTTGGACGAATTTCCTCAGGATTTCAGCTTCGCACCATATGAATTTCAGATTCTGAACCTTCGTAGAAAAAAAATTATAGTGCAAATGCCACGATGACTTGTTTATGAGCCTGAAAAATGACCTAACTTCCACAGATCATATCTCTGAAAATATTGTGAACCAAACTCTGAAATTTTTAGAAACGCTTCCTCGGGATTTCGGCTTTGCACCCTAAAATTTTCAGCTTCTGAAACTTTGTAGAAAAAAAATTATAGCGAAAATGCCACGATGACCTGTTTGGAGCAGCGAAACCCTAGAATCCAAAGCTGTGATACCAAATGTTGTGTAACCAGCTCCAAAAATAGAAGAAAAGAGATATGAACGCCTTAGAAATAAGCCACTTCGAGGGGGCAACCTCCAATACATTACATAAATGAAAAATTCTTGGATGATACAATTTACAAAACCTCCTTTCTATATATAGGAGTCCATGGGGCCATAATGTAATCCTTGTGGGCCACAATGTAATCCTAGCCGACCTAACAATAATAATTTAAGGGCACAATAATAACAAAATGGGGGTTACAAGGGTACAATAATAACAATAAGGGGGTTACACTAACAATAATAAGGGACTATACTAGTGATATATGGACCTCACATAGTATCTGTCTTGAGTCGGGCATTCCCATGCTTAGTAGCTATATCAAAATGATTTCTATAAAACAGAGATATGAACATTGTGTCCACTGATAAGCACAATGTGGAAGCTTCTGTCATGACAGGATCAAACTGATAAGTTGTCTCCAAAAACAATATCACAGTTTGGGAGAGGAAACACAACTGAAATTTTGTAAGCCTCAACCCAAGGTCTTGGTCGCCACTTCACTAAAACAAATATTTCCACACATGTGAATGAAGGAGTTGTAGTCGAACATGCGGGAAATCGTTTGATTACAAGTAAATAAAAAAAATTGTTAACAGACACGAGGGTGGCCACCGATAAGGATGATGGTCCCCAAGATGCACAGTATAATCTATCAAGTGTGAATGAAAGGAGTTGATGTCGAACACTCGTAGAATAATTCGATCAAGAGCCAATAATGAGAACCCCCAACCAAACACAAGGTGACCTGCCACTGATGTCTACAAGTGCCTGGGTACTGATGTGTTTCTGGATCAACTTACTAGATAAGATATTAAAGTCAATAGGAAGAGATATGTTGAAAGGTATGCATTGAGGCCTCCTACATCAGTCGACATGAAACGGGAAAAGATAATTTTTTTTGGGAAATATTCAATAGAAAATGAGAACAACTAATGAAAAAAAAGTTCTGGTATATGATGGCTTGGTTGATACAAGGAGCAGTAGATAACGGGATCCTCTTGAACAATAGAAGGCACTGTAACAGGGTACTAGGTAAATTAGGCTTAATGAACACCAAAGAGTGTCAGGATTCACCAATGTAGGAACATTGGCATATGAAGGCTAAACTCATAGATGGTAGGGTTTGGCTAAATGCGAGTGATTTTTCTAGGAAGTGCCATGTTCAAGATTTTTTGCTACCAAATCGACCTTTTTAAAATATAACAGAATAAGTATCCACTTTGTCTAAATTTCCACCCTCTGGTTAATTTTAACGAGTCAAGACGGGTAAACTCAGTGATCTTTTCATATTTATAGAGTCTGAAAAACATCATAAAAGACAACTCCAGGGGGTACCTTTGTCATGTTTGATAACCGGGCACGATGAAGGGAGAATAGTAAGCCCAAAACAATTCATTTTCCGTGAGTTAGTCCATTGAATTCGGATAAAGTGAGAAACCTATTTTCAATGGCCATTTGCCTCATTTTGTTATGAGTATGAGGAGACGGAGTAAACTCAATGTTCTTTGTGAATTTTTAACGAGTCCAATGGAGAAAAACTCGGTTACTTTTTCGGTTTTTTAATGAGCTAGAAAAAGATGGAAAATAATGGCTCATATTTCTTTGTTGTAGTAGTTTAACAAGCCCGATGAAGGAAACTCGGGGTTTTTTTAGTTGCTAGAAAAAGTCCCTAAAAAGAAATCTCGACACAATGTCAAACACGATCAAATATGCACATGAACAGTAACAACTCATCAGAGCATCGATAACATTTTAAAAACCAATAGTTGCAACAAAATATAGCAGAAATTTACCAAGTTTAACGGACTAGATGAGTGATTCATACCTCCAAAATGGCTATAAGAAGGCAACATGCCTTCATTTTCACTATTTTGAGTGATGTGATAGAGCTCTGGAGGGAAAAAGAGGTGAAACTTCTCTTGTTGATTGTGGATGAACCAGGCAATGGTTTTTTATTGTGCGATATCCAAGTAAGATCTTGAACCTTTATCTAGCATTCCATTGTCATTTTAGTTCTTTTTACTGGCTGAAAATATGATTTTTAGCAGGCCCTAAAATTTTTGACTGACTAAAGCAGGTGCCCAGTATCTGGCTGCATTAAACGCATTGCCTGATAAAGGATAGTACGTTAGCACGCACTAATTTTCACTAGGGCCTGCGTTAGTAGGAAAAAATGTTTTTTTAACTTTTTCTTTCTTAATCCCAGAGTGTTTCAGCCTAAAATTAATCCATTTGAAATGTTTCTTATGCAGGTGTGAAGCAATTTACCATGAGTATCTAGCGTGAAAGAGAGCATGAATGGGAAGAAAGAAAAATGGTTATCAATGCTGCTACTTTTTTGGTTCTCTGTAGATGTGGATTACTGAAGTATGCTCATTTAGAGCTAATGAGAGGGAAAGAAGACCTTCTGACATGGATCATCCAACAGTGGGATGACCAACATCGTGTCTTTCACATTGGGGGTAATGAACTCTTGATCGAGAAAGATGACATATAATACTTGATTGGTATATCATGCAGAGGACCGAGGCCCAATCTGAAAGGTCCTAGGGTTGATCCCCGCACTACTAGAGATCTGATCCAAACTCACTACATAAAAAATACTGCGGTGGTAAGTAACTGGGTGCCTATTACACGAGTGGTAGCGAGACCGATGAGGTCTCTCTTGTGGATGATAGTTCGCTTGGTAGGAACCAAGAGTCAACACGTGGCCACCAAGATCCAGGTATTTTTGGCGTTGGATTGCATGCAGCCTCAGGTTTTCCACCGGTGTGAAGGTGTTTTCTGCCGGGTTCGAGAAGAACTGATGGCATGTAAGACCCAGACCCAAATAGATTTTGGGTATGGCACACTGATCGTGTCTTTCATACTAGAGCAGGTGCCTACAATGAGGCCAAGAATGATCACAGATGCATTGGGACTGCGAGAGCCAAGACAGGCTTGTTGGTCAGCTTTGATACCATGGAATAGAGAGAGTCCAATCCGTCATTTTTTTGATGACGCATTCTTTGAGTGGCTAGATGGCCAAATTCTGATGATTGAAGCTTATCCCTATGCAGAGATGAACTACACAGGAGATCCAAAATCAATACTACCACAAGGCACTCAGTGGGGTCTAGATGGTAAGAGAACATGATCGGTGTTGAAGTATTTTTTATCTTTTGAATGTTTATCCAAATTTTTTGTTTAATGGGTGAAAATGTTTTGAAATGCAGCTAATTTCTTGACACAGATGTGGCACTTGTCCATCCTGCTGGAGCCTCTCGCTATGCAAGGTGAGGAATGCAGCTACCTAGGGCTGGCGCAGCAACAGGGGCTGCAACAGTCACCGAAGAGGGTGATGACGCACGTAGTTTGCACGAGCTTTTTAGGAACCTTGAGGGTCTAAGCATGGGCGTGCCGCCTCTTCCCATGAGGGAGATCTCGGTTCACCTACAACGGCATAGAGTGGGTGTGCCAGAGAGATTCTTGGCGCCTCTTAGGAGGTTAGCCAAAGATATTATCTACTATCATGAGTAGCAAGCTCAGGAGTAATAGTGGATAGATGTGTAAATGTTAGAGCAAGGCTTAGAAGAGCCAATTTTTTGTAAAACACCCAGGTTTTGGTAATTTTTTTTATGTAACTTGACTGGACACGACATATATATATAATTATACATATTTTGGCGATTTTTTATTCTTGTTTTTTTAATTTTTATGTATTTTTATGGTGACAAAATATACACTCATGTACGACTCTTTATATAATAAATGTGACAAATGCCAATCTAACACATATTTTTCCAATGAATTAGCTAATGTATTAAATTCTCCAGGAATGTGATCAAACGCGATGGTTTGAAATTGACGTTCCAAAAGTCGTACCCTTAAATAATAGCGTAATAATACTGGATGAACGACATGATAACAATTTTTTAAATGCATAACAACGAGCTGGGAATATAACTTGACCACCAGGTTGGAGATGCTGCGAGATGTAGCTTCTGTGAGGAGTTGTATCACCGACATGTACTCAGCAATATTGTTGGTGGCATTGCCCAGGAAAATTCCCTCGGAACCAAGGAGCTCTGACTCAGGTGTGTAAAGGACCCAAGCAGCTGATGCAATGTTGAGTATGATGACTGGCACCATCCGCATATCCAACGTATGATAAGGATGATGAAAGCATCTATGAAAAAAGAAGAGAGTGTTCATGAGAAAAACACTCAAAAACCCAGACACACCAAACAAAGGAAAAACTTATATACATAAAATGACAAATAATATGCCTAGTAGAACACTAGGCGAAATACTTCTTCAGATATAGCCCTTTGTGGGGCTCCGCAAGTGGAATTCCATTACATTCCTGAAGTTCATAAGCTCCTTTTAAAAGGACTTTAGTGACGACGTAAGGACCAAGCCATAATGGTTGAAGCGTTCCTGCCCCCAAGAGGTCATGTGTTTGATCATAGAGTAGAATGATATCACCCTCTTGGAAAGAATGAGGCTTGACATATTTTTCTTATTGAGCATTTACTAAGTGCTTGTGAGATTCGAGTGCCGGCATGGCATCTCAACGAGTTTTATCCAATTGATCGAGTGAGATCAAGTGCTCTTCTTCGGTAGTGGTGTCGGGAATGATTTCAATAGTGAGCTTGAGTGATGGAATCTCACACTCGATTGTAAGTACTGCTTCTAGGCCGAATGCTATTTAGAATGGCGTGAAGACCATAGTAGTTTTTACTGAAATTCGGTATGCCCATAACGTGAAATATAACTTCTGATGCCATGTGTTTTTATGGTTGTCGACTAACCTACCAATCATGGTTTTGAGGACGCCATTTACGGCTTCAACTTGACCATTCTCTTATGGATAGTAGGACAAATACTGAGCTTTTAGAAAACCTAGCATGGAATTTAATTCTATCCTCTTATGGTTATGAAAATGTGACCCATGATCTATGACGATCGAGAGGGGTACACCAAAATGGCATATGACCTGATTGAACAGGAACAGAGTGGGGGTTTCTCCATTAGCCTTAAAAGTGGGAATGGCTTCTACCTATTTTTTGAAGTAGTCGACCAAAACTACAATGTATTTGTGTCCATCCACAAAAGTGGGAATGCATGTGACGTAGTCAATTCCCCATTTAGCAAAAGGACCAACAGAGAAAACCGAATGAAGAGGGGCGGGATGGGCACGCATTTGCTTTGTGAAAATTGTTGGGTGTGGAGCCTGATTATCTTGCTTACTTTGTATCACAGCATTGGACCCCTGTACCTTAAAAGGGGTGGCAATGCTGCCCGAAATTAATCGCTGCCCAGGGTTTTTAGCACCCCCGAAGCTAAAAACAGATGTAAAATTTCCTTGTAAAAGTATAGTAATTTCTAGTCAATCTGGGCCGTTCATTAGGCAAATGATCTGACGGTAGAAGTTATGTTTAGATTAGGGTTTTTTGCCCTAGAAGGCAACCCCTCATTTTTATGAGGGCATTGTATTGCGGTTGTGCATTGTATGTGTATTCTCAGAGTGAGAAACAAAGGGGTAGACTATGAGAGAGAATAGAGGATATTACAGCGGATCTGCTGTAGGTTTTGTCTCTTCATTTTTGTTGGATAATAGAAAGGAAGGACTGGCTGTTCAAGGTGGACGTAGCCCAAACTGGGTGAACCACGTATATCTGTGTCTCTCTGGTTTTATGTGTTTTGCGTGCTTGTATTTTTCTGCATATTATATGTGTTGCATTGCTATGTAATATTTAATTTTATAACAAAAATATGACATGGATAGCACTTCTGGACCGCTGAGATGTATTCTTTAAACAAAGTGGGCTAGTAGTATCTTGCATGCAAGTTTTTCTGGGTAGTAGCTTGCCAGAAATATGACCAACACACACCCCCGCGTGACAGTCATTTAAAATGTGTTTTGCCTCGTTAAGAGTGATACAACGCCGAATAATAGTATCGACACCACGATGATATAGAGTATCATTTAGCATGAGGTAATTTTTCGCTTGGTGACGAATACGATGGTGGTCATCTGACATGAGAGTTGGGTAGAACTATTGAGTTTGGAGGTAAACCAAAATGTCTCCATACCAAGGATCAGAATAATCGACTAGGTAGACAGATTCATTAGGAAATGGATCATGAGCTACATCTTCCAGGTCAATTCTGGGAAGGTACGACAGTGATTCGGCGAATACTAGAGATTTATTTGCTTTGGAAACAGTGAAAACCAAATCAAACTGTTGGAGGATTACAATCGACTAGGTAGATAGATTCATTAGGAAATGGATCATGAGCTAGATCTTCCGGGTCAATTCTGGGAAGGTACGACAGTAATTTGGCGAATACTAGAGATTTATTTGCTTTGGCAGCAGTGAAAACAAAATCGAACTATTGGAAGATTAAATCCATTTGCAATATTTTCCTCCAATAATTTGTCGAGATAGGATGTGTCGCATGGGGTTCTCCAAAGTAATTACGGTAGTCTGGAGCAGTAATATATAGTGTCGAAGGTGAGTGACAGCGAATACCACCACGAGATATAGTTTCTTGATATGTGAATATAGTATTTCGGTCCAATGAGACCTTTTGACAAATAATATATCACAGGCTCACTATCGCCATTGTGAACTTGAACCAAAACCATTCCTAACGAGGATGGTGAGGCTGCCAAGTAAAGGAGAAAGTCACACGAATAGTTAGGGGCACTAAGTAATGGGGTAGAAACGAGTGCTCATTTCAAGGCATCAAACAATAGTTGAGCCTGGTCATCCCATAAATATGGTATCCCTTTCTTCAGTAAGCACATAAAGCCTTTCATCATCATGGCATAGTTTACTATGAAACGACGTAAGAAGTTTGCCTTCCCTTGCAAACGTTGGAGTTGCAGAATGGATTGTGTCGTAGGTAATTCAATGATCACCTTAACCTTATGGGGATCAACCCTAATCCTGTGCTTGGAAACAATAAAGCCAAGAAGGCGTCCAGACTCGACAAAAAATACGCAATTATGCATATTTAGACGTATATTGTAGAACCTACACCGAGTGAAGATTTGTTTGAGATGCGCAAGGTGATGGGCTTGCTTCTTCTAGTAAGCCGGAATTTCATATAAGTAAGCTTGTACAATGTGTTAGATATCATTAAAGGAATAGTCCATAGCCCTTTGAAAAGTTGCTCCTGCATTCTTCTGACCGAATGGGAGTTTACGATACGCAAATGTGCCCAAAGGACAGATGAAGGTGGTTTTACGTTGGCCATATTTTTTAGTCACTATCTAGTTATAGCCGAAGAAGCCATCCATAAAGGAGAAAGATTCACATTTGAAGCAATCGTCGAGAGTCTGATCTATAAACAGCCTAGGATAATTTTATTTTAGACAAGCGGCGTTCAGATCACGATAATTAACACAGACCCAGATGGTGCCTTGTTTTTAATCTACGGGAACCAGACTGGAAACCCATTCTATCAAAGGAATGGGATAGATGAAACCAGCGTGTAAGAGTTTTCCAACTTCGGTCTTAATGGCAGCTTCTTTGCGAGGGTGGACAGGTCGGAGTCTTTTCCAGACAGGCTTGGAATTGTCATAAATCTTAATTTCGTGCTCGACAATAGACAGATCTATGTTGGGAATTTTGTCATAATACCAAGTGAAAACATCATGGAATTCCTTGAAAAGGGATGTGAAGCATGCAATTTCCTCTAGATTTCAATCAGCTCCAATCTGAATATTTTCCACAATACCCGTTTTGACCGAGATATCTATGAGCATAGTCTTGGAAAGATTTCCCATGTTCCCTTTTGTATCGATAGCTTTAACAGTCATGTAAGTGGAGGGAACGATCTTAGGTGGGTCAAAATATGGGTTTTGAGTAGCGATCATGTCCAAATCGAACATCGAAGCGCGATGATGGAACTCTCCCCAAGGTCTTTCCTCTAGAGACCTAATCTCTTAAATAGATTCGTCCATAGGAAGGACTTCATCGAGGAGATCCTTAGAAGGAATTTTGATGGGTGAGAGGGTGGTACCATTGGTCGAAACCAAAGCAGTGGAGGGTTCAGATGCATTTTTGATGGCTTGATAAGCCAACTCGGCTGCTAATAGTGGCATCTGATCTCTATAGGAATCAATGTCTGAAGGCACCGGTAGGATCCATGGATAGATCCATCCGAAATGGTTGATATCATTGCAATCATATGTGGAACCTCAAGCGGTGGGAGAGGAAAACAACCCATCAGGGATGATTCCTTTAGAAGACCGGTAACGATGCTGACGTACGAGTCAGGAATGCCTCCTACTAGGGGTACAGTGCTACTTGGTAACGCGGAATAATCAGCAGTGCAAAAGGATAACTGATCCATTGTGACTATTTTCCCATCCAATGGAAAGAGGATGAGTTAGAACACCAAAGAAAAATGGCAGTCATTGCTTAAGATCAACTGCAACCCAGAAACAAATTATATTTGAGATGACGATCGACAACTTTTATGTCCACCGTTATCGTTTTCCCACTAAGCGAAATTGGAAATCTAGCAAGGTAGCCTTTTGGGAGGAACATGTGGCCATCAAAAGCTTTAAGGGAATTCAACGGCAGGGAAAAAGTGTGAGAACCCAAAGCGAGCCAGCACAGAGTTGACATAACACCGGTCAAAGCACCTTCATCTATGATAGTATGATGGATTGGTATCCCTTTCAACACAACTTGTACCTGGAACACAAGTTGGTGTGAGAGGCGAGGTTTAGATTTCTCCATGTCGAAGATGGCTAGTGTAGAATCCTGGGGGTCGATTCCACCAATGGCCGAAAGCAGAAATTTCCTTTGCACTAGGCAGGTTTACAATACTTTGAGTCAGACATGCCTGACAGTGCTTGTGCCAAATATTCTACAATATTGTAGTTTTTGGTAGCACGTGAAAAGGTGTTATGAGTCGTGCGTTGAAGTGTCCCTTTGGGGGGACAAATCGCGGAGTCAGAAGCAGACCTTTCAATATGCAAATAATTGGGCGGTAGTGGATTCAAAATTGTACCAGGTACCTGAGCATCAATGACAGGATTTCCATATAGTTTAGCTCTAGTTCTGAGTTCAACACTTTCTACACCATAAATTGAGGATTATTCTTCACCGGAAGGATGAGTACCACCGTTGCCCCTTTGTGGGGGTTGTGTTGGGTTTGCAACCATGTGTTGTTTCTGCTAGTGTGGATTGGGGAAGGGATTATGAAGGATGGTAGGTGTCCTCCCAGATTCCTTGTTTGTGATAAAAATTTTGCATTCCTATAGCCGAGGACATTTGTATGTCAAGTGGTCCTCCGCATAGATTCTGCAAGGAAATCTCATGGGTTTATCCTTTCCTTTGTCATTCTTAGCAGTGTTTTTCTTATTGGGATTATTGTGAGTACCATACTGCTCTTCAGAAGGAGAGCTCTTTTTCTTGTTCTTCTTGTTCTTGCCGCTAGGTTTTTGTGTAGACTACACATAGTTTACCTTAGTGGTAGGAATATCGGTCAATTGGTTAGGGGCTGGTAGGTTTTCCCACTAAAATATTTTATGGCTATGCCAAATGTTGCACCAATGATGTCGCCAACGTGCGCTCTGAGTAATTGAATAGCAGGAGGATTCGGATTGCCAGGGGCATGGGGGAGTAAGTCATATAGCGTGCCAATTTGTGAATAGATCAAATCTAGATTTTGTGCACAACAGATGGATTGGTCTTCTATGACCGAACTAGACAAGCAAACGTCCTTAGCTAGGGGTGGTAAGAGTGACTTACAATACCAGTTGGATAAGAGATGATTCGTAATTGGCACTTTCAAGAGCCTATGCCTATGTCTCCATTCATCAATGTCATTGAAGATGTGGGTGGCAGTGCCTTGGCGCAGCGAGGTTAAGAGTTCTGTGTCGTTTTCATTTCTAAGGTAATTGGAAGTTCTTAAGAAATTCCGTAGCTAAGGCGCCAAAAGTGTTGACAGCCCCACGTGGTAACTCAATGTACCATTTGGCAGTATTTCCGGTGAGAGTGTAAGGGAAAATTCTAAGCTAGATACTATCATCCACCATGGAGTTAGAAACAGACCATAGATGAAAGGTGGTGACGTGTGTAGCCGTATCACCCCTTCTTTACCGTAGAATTTATGGATGTCAGACAGAATCTTTTGTGGTACTGGAGGCCAGAGTGGGTAGTGGTTGATGGGAACATTGGTCAGTTTGTAGAGGTCAGGGATGTCTAGAGTTACCAAGAATGGAAATTCTGTGTTTGCCCCCGAATGTAGCCAAGGAAGTATTGGTTGACCATTCAGAATGTAGGGTCTGCCCATCAATGTGTTACCAATGGGATAAGTAGGAATTTGTTGATAAAAGTTTCCTTTCGATGGGGGTGTAGGGGCATATGGCTATTTTCCATAGGGTATGTTGTGCTAGGGGGTGAACTGTTAGTTGCCCCCAATGTAAAAGTTACCCCCTTACCCAAATTTATTTTGGGGTTGGTTTTCCCATATGCATGTGATAGAGTTAGCCAAAGGCATACTGTTATTCGCATATTTAAGCATCGACATAGACCCTACACTAGAAGTTTGACCACTCAAAGGAACAACGCTAATAATAGGCTGTCATGTTTGTCCTAATGACTGTAGGGGTACTAAAGTGCCCCCCAGAATAAATGTATTGGTGACAATTCCCCCTGGCATGGTGGCCAAGGGTTTTGAACTCAGCAAAGGGTTCCAACTGAAAGGGTTTCTAAAAGGAACCAAAGTAGCCCCGCTAGCGGGAGCGGAAACCATGGGTCCTGACATAGTCACAATAGGAGCAGATCCCGAAGGGTTCGGAGGTCCCCTAACAATTGTGGTGGCCAGATTGCTAGGACCGGGAATAGCCTGGCTACTGGGGTTGCCAATCATTGGTGTAGAAATGACAACCGGCAAGGAAGATGGTGGTGGACTAGATTTTGTTACCAACAGCATCGACCCCATAGGCGCTAGTTGTGAAACAGATGTTGGTGCAGCCGAAGACATATCTTGGCCTCGAGTAACCTGAACTAACAATGGCCCCAACGGGTCAGTGAGAGGAGGATTGTAAGGAGGCATGACTCCTTCCGTAAAAGGATCCTCTGGAAACTCCATATTATATGGGGCTATATGAAATTCAAGGGTTGTCACTGGAGACTGCTCTTCTAGAGAAGGCACTGACTCACCGAGACTCGACTCCTCCCCCGGTGTTAACGAAGGGAGACCTCACTATCGTCGAGAAATATGACAAGGGTCGAAGGATGCCATGGTGACCTGTTTACTTTTATCAAATTTTAATTATTTTTGATGTATTATAAAGTCTTAGTGATAGTAACGAAACACCTCAAAAAGAAAAAAGAAAAAGGGACTTCTAAAATCAATCAACAAGCAACCAAAATAGGTATGGCCCTATCTGAGTACTATCGTTTGTTGGAGATGAAATCCAGTATCACAATAGCATACAGAGAGGGTTGGTCAAAAATACAGTTATGATTACTCTAGAGCTTTGCCCGAACCTCAAACAATAGGTGTAAGCACTCTCATGAAGACGATTACCCTCCCAAAGACCGAAGACAGAGTAGGTCTGTATGTTTTAGGTACAAGGGAAGCCCACCCGAGTCACCTTGTGTAAGTCCCTAAAAATTCTAGCAACTAAAGATACCTCAAATCACAGACATTGTCAGGGGGGTCACGGTTGTAGACAGCACACTATATGGAAAAAACACCTAGATCCCCAATCTAGTTTCAATATTCATGAAGGGAACCCCAATATATAGCATGCCCACTGAATGCACTCGAAGGTGGGCTACCTTCTCATGCACCCTGGCGTTTTCTCGTGCTTAACTCCAATGGTAGTGGAGTGGTCCCGACAATATGAGTGCAGTAGGATTTAATTTTTTAATGACTCTAGTTTCAAGTTTTGAGATCTAGGGTGAGTTTCTCACTTCTCCTACCCCAAGATCCTAGCCTGAACTACTATTGGTGTGAGCTCAGAAAAATTTATATGATTAATTTTATTACCGCTTGATTCTTAGTGTACTTGATTATTAGTCTTTTGGAGGAGGAGTGGATGTATGAAATGTGATGAGACTCTGACTCAAAAAACCATGCAAAAACATGCTCTAAATATTCAATTCAATGAAGATTTTATTCTATAGGGAGAGATTTTTTCAACATCTGGGCACCAAACATTCAAATAACACGGTTCAACCTTAAAGATTCATACATCCATCTATCTTCTCTTAACAAATTTTTAACCAAATTTTTCAGAATAAATTCAGATAAGTTCAAAAAACTAAAAAAAAAAAAAAAATCTTCTTCAAAAAGTAGATGCTACTAACATTAAATTTTCTAAACAAAAACTAAAACCAAAATGCTAACTGGTAATCAAGCACATGGATCGAGCAAAATAAGCTAATCTAGTACCCAATAACTCCACAGCCAAAGGGAAACACAACAGGGGTGTAAACAACAGATTTTGGCTAGGTAATGCTGGCAAGCAGAGTCTATAGAGCGTTAATGATGATACTAACGCACTGTATCTGAGCATAAGTAGCGTTATAATGCACTGAAACACTCTCAGAGGGAGCGTTACTTACTGTAAATTTGTACAGATGGCTAGGCAGGGTCTATTCTAGACTCTGTGAGATACTAAGATGATTATTGAGCATGTAAACTAATCAAAAGGATATGTCAACAGAGGGAAAGAGGTAAAATCATAGGAACAATCTGAAAACTTGGGGTTTACTCACCAGTGGAGTCGTCATTTCAGATATAGGGTAATATTATTGGGTGGTGGTTATTGGGTATCCCTCTCAGGGCTTTCCGGTGCCCGAGGAAAACTGTAAGATTAGTTCTAGAGTTCCAAAAGTACTGCATACATGTTCATACTAATATATAATTGAAAAAGGAATATTTGGAAATATTACCTCTTTGTGGAAGACAGGTCCTATGGAGAGCGCTAAGCAGTGGGGTAGGATTCCTTCCTCACCGGCTCCAAATCCAGATCCTGCACCAATCAAAGCACTCGTGTAATCTTCACAACAGTATATATTTCTAACAATTAAACTAGCATTAAACTAACATTAAACTATGCAGATCTAAGCCATTCATATCATCCTACATAGACAAATGAAAAAAATATTTGACATTGATGCATTGAATGGACAAAACTGATACAGTTCTATTGATTTATAAAAATGAGGATTACAACCATCAGTTGCACCAAGCCCTCCTCAACTCTTTCTCTATCTCTAAGTGTGATGATGCTCAAGGCAAAAATTCCTCAATGAACTTTGTCGATATTCAAGCCTCACACTACAATAATGAAATTTTGCTCCACATGTAATCAAACCTCCGACCTTAGACCAAGAGCCCACATCTCCAATTTATAGGAAATGGAGAGGACAAACCTTGCCAACTCTTTCAACTAGTTCAAATCGGGAAATATCTAGATGTGTCCTCACTTTTATTTGCTTTTGTATTCCATAGGACTTCAGTTGTGTTTGGAAATGCCTAATAAAATTTTTGTGCCATTAGTTTCTATTTTTGAACTGACTCTTGCTGAGGAAAAGCTGGAAATGCCAGTCATTTTTCCGCAAGATATTTCCCTTTTCACATTCAAACACGGATAACACTGACCCTTGGTAAAGATAGAGCATTACCCTAGGAATTAACTCTCCCTTTGCATGGCTATGGTGCATTATAACTCTTCATAGCTATTTCTAGGGTGCGTTACCTTGGAAAAAATGGGTCTTGTCTAGGTCATTTTCTTCCTTACATATTACCTTCTCCTTTGAGATGATGGGGAGGTCATTTGTCATGTAACACATGACAGTGTCTAATCATGCAAAACTCCATATTGCTTCATAGCACAACTATTCTAACTAAATTCTAACTAATTAACTGAAAATAAAAATATTTACAAAAAAATAAAATCAGATGTCACAGTCGACAGGATCAGCAACATCTTTAGTCATTATGAGTAGGAGTTGGAGGTTACATTGAGGGCTCGATGATTTGGAGTGTGGTGGGGTGACGAACTTCTCACATCTCTACCACAACGTTGGCACTCGTTGAGGGGCCTGGAAGAAAACATAATATGCAATTTTGAGGTTTGTTAGGCCTGAAAAATCCAATCTAAAATGAAACAAAATTTTCACCATCCCTAGTAGTTGGAAGTCCCTTTTCAGATAGTTTACCATTGTTTTTCCCTTCAGAGTGGAAATCTTCTCATGAGAGGAGTCTACTTTGCTCTTGGCTTCTACTAGTCTTTGGATGTATTGTTCCCACTGAATTATCTCTCCCACAAAGTCCCAATAGTTAGGCAATCCGACCCTGAAAAGCCTTTCAAACTCAGTGTTGAAAGCATCATCATTCGTTGAAACTACCTCTAGGCACTCCTCATCCTTGACTCTAGCTTCCTCCTTCTAAACAACCTTATAAATATCCATGATAGCACTGACTCTATCTATCACATATATATGTCTTAGTTCACTGAGTGTCCTTTCATTCACAAAATTAATCAATATTTTGGTAAAATGGGAGTTATTTTCCCCATCCTCTTTAGCTGCTAGGATGAAATATTCATAATCTTTGATCATTATTTTCTTCTCATGTATCAAGGTTATGAACTCCCAGCTGTTTCCCAACGCTTCTATCATCTCATCCCAGACCAATTGTTTAGCTTACAGGAAAGACATGTTCCCTTTAAACCTTCCCTTTAGCTCAGAAATATCCTGGTTTTTTTCCTGTAGATTCTTGTTGAGGATCACAGAATTTGTCTTGATAGTTTCTATTTGTTTCTCTTTCTGTGTTAGAATTATTTGAGCTGCATCCAAATATTTATGTACTTTTTTAAGTTCCCCTTCTAAATTTTGGAGTTCAATAAGGGTCTTAGTGTGCTCCTTAGTTGGGTGATGAGGATCTGTAGGGATGATCACTACACATATGTGTGATTCTATTTTCATTTGCATTTTGGCTTCCTACTGCTTGAGAGCTACTATCTCATTATTTATTTCAATAATATCTTTGGCTAGGATATCCTTTTCTTCCTCTACCTATGCAAGCTCCTTCAACTGAACATGTTCATTACCTAACATCTTCAGCTTATTCCTTAACTCCTGGATTTTTGTCTCAGAACTCTTAAGGAGAGCTTTGAAATCCGACTTATCCTGTGAGTTGAAACCTAGCTTCAAAAATAACTCCTTGAAGCTATCATTCTGCATGTGGAGATCCCTGGAATTGGCTCGCTCTTACTTCAATTTGGTTGAAAACTTTTCCATCAATTTTTCTACCTTTCTCATAGTCATGGCATTCTTGTTGAGCTCGATGTATAACATTTCTCTGACCTACTTGTAGAAATTTGTCTTATCTAGAAGGGGAATACTTGCTAAATCTAATGAAACTTCCAAGGATTTGAACTGGGAGCCTGAAGGCAAGGACTGCACTGGTTTATTTTTAATGAAAACTTCATTTTGTTTCTTTCAAAATCCATAACAGCCAGTAGCCTAGTCTAGTATGGGACTGAGTGATATTCCATTTGCTGTTGCATCAACTCTCTCACTTTATTATTTCTTTCTTCAATAGCCTTTCCATTAAGCCATCTTGATCCAGTGACTGTTGCACTATATTTTTCACCTAAGACAACTACTTTTGAAGATGATGAAGTAGCAGACTATGATGAATCATCTAATGTCACATGAAAACTTGGTTGATATAGCCCTGCCTTCAATAACCTATTTTCCAACTCTTCTTTTATTGTTCCCTGGGGATTTTTCCTTTTACTTCAGTGTATATCTTCCATCTTTGTCTCTCCATCGTGGTCCATGGTCCTATTTTGTGATTTTTTCTTAGCTACTAGAGTTTCAATATCCATTTCTGTATCTAGAGGCCATGAATAAGAGTTAGATTTCCATTCAACCTTAGGTCTAGGCTCATGTATATAAGTTGAAGCTTTTGTCTTATCTCTCCTTTGGGAAATGACACCATGAGGATCATAGTGCCAGACATCCCCTAGTTCAAAATTAATCTCTTTGAGCAGAGCTTCAACTGCCTTGAAGGCCTACCTGGAATTAACAACATAAGGCCCCACCTGCCTCCCTAATTTAAAAAGAAGCCCCTTCTTTGTAGGGAAAAAATGGATTTGGTCTTCATTGAGGCTCTTCCTAATGAATTCCAGAGAAAATATTCTCATGAGCATAAACAGAGGCAGGTGATAAGGGCAAGCTCACACCCATAAATATTGATTTTTATGTGATAATCAAACATGTACCAATCCCCTACCTTGATGTCTTTGCTAAGCTGGAGTTTTTTGTTGGGGGAGGATTTTGGGCGGAGAAACACCATGAATGATCTTATATGAAATGGCCATATAAGTTGAAATAAGTTGTGAGTAACCATTAGAGTGTGGCCTATTTCGAAAAAAAACATCCCTGTCGAACACATAGTTTATTTTTTTATTGCTACCAGCCAAGCTAATACCAAGGCATTTAAACTCCTCAACATGAGTGTATAAAAACAATTAGAAAAACAACGAATAGTATTGAGACATGAATTTTTCCATAGTCCAAAACATAATGTTGTTAAGAACTTCTGGAGACCTGCGTATTTTGGTACACAAGTCTCCAAAATTTCTCAACAACACAATGAATAGTATCTAAAATAGGATGTGGTGAGAAAGTGGTGCAACTGAAATATTGGGGTCTTAGATAAGTAGGTTGGGATATCAAATAGAAGGAAAGGTAGCATCATTTGGTTTGAAAATCCCAAGGAGGATTTATTTTCTATATTAGCATCCTCCTCCCCCAGCAATTGAGAAATGGGAGACATAATGTGTTGGAAGGGTTTTGCAAAGAGGATGATGGAAAACTCTAAGCCACAAGTAAAGTTGTAGGCCAGGGGCCAGGACAATATGTAGGAATGAATATTTCTCATTTAATGGGTGGGTGAAGTAATGTTATACTAGGGTGACATCAGTGAACTGTTGAGGTTCAGGAGAAGAGGGGAAAACCAAATCCTTTTGAAACAACCCTAGGGTTACTTCAAATATTTTGACACCTAAGGAGGAAACAAAGTAGTTTGTATTCTCGATGTAGGCTACAACTAGTTAGGAGATGAATTCAGGGAAGTAATGCATCAAGGGTGTGATTTGGTGTATAGTCTTGATTCTACTACCCAAAAGGGGTCTTCCCCCTTGACATGATTGCCAAAAATTTCAGAACAAAGATCAGAAAAGTGATAGGAGAAGACAAGGCCCACAATTTGGGCTTCTCTGTTGATCGAGATTTATGCAGGAATGCAACAGAATACACATATAACCATAAATACAAATATGAAGTGGAAATAACACTTCATTTCATTAATATAAAATAAGATGCAGTGGAAATAACACTTCATTTCATTAATATCAAAGAACTGAAATTTGCTTACAAAAAGAATGGAAATAAACTAGCTAGGGCATTGGTAGCTTATCTCTGAGAAGCGATGTGGCGGCTACAAGCCTCTGAACTAAGTTACAATGATCCTCGAGGGCCTATTTATTATTTATAACAATGGAAAACTCTAAACATACAAAACCCTAACCCTAGGAGATGAAGCGCCAAAACTATGGGCCCCATTTGGGTAAATTGGTGTTTCAACTTCCTAGGGACGTAACTTTGGCATACGATCTCCTTTTGACATGAACCATACCTTGTTATAAATATCTATCTGAGGACTATAAACTTTTCTCCTTAGACTCGTTAGAAAGATCTATCAAGGACCAATGTTACTTCTTGTTTTCCGAAAAAACTTTTTTTAGGGCCTCAAAACGGCTCCAGAAGTTCAAGACCCGAAAAACTGCTAAAAATAGTAAGCTGTGTTGAAACTGAAAAACTAAAAGAGACAATGGTGGGGCCCCAAGTGGAATAGGATGGTGGCCACCAAAATCCACATGGGTCATTCCTCCCCCCTTAGGAAGCAATTTTCCCCATTGCATTGAGTTCCTCCATTAGATGAGGAAACTTTTGCTGAACTTGGTCCCTGGTGAACCACTTGCCTTGGTGTAGGAGTTGGCTAGATTTGAAAACCCGATACAGTTGGATCTTCTATTGGTGAGTTTTCTTTATTTGCATGTCCATGGTACAATCTGTGGTGGCCTGTTCCATGCAGTCTAGGTTTAACTCTTTTGGTGTGAGCTCTTTTGTAATGTCGGAGGTGTCCAGTAGAGGTGGGAAGTCAGGACAAAGGTGGTCTACATTGAATATAAGGTGAAGACCAAGGAATGGTGGAATACTGAGCTTGAAGGCATTGTTCCTTATAGCCTTGGTGATGGTGTATGGCCCATATCGGAGCAGGCGAAGCTTGCAGTGGGGTCCAATGAGGCACCCATTCTGCAAATGTAGCCACACTTTGACACCCACCTGGAAGTTATGTAGCACCTGTTATCACCCTATTAATTCTTAGGTTGTGGGATGAGGATTTTTGTAGTGAATAAAAATAGGGGTAACCAAGAACTGCTTTGGGAATTTAGGATCTAGCTTTCCTGAGCTTCGGAGAGGGATCTCTCCTAAAGATTTAACTTTTTTTTGGCAAAGTGTTTTAGGCTAGTTATGAGTGGGCAGTGGGACTTGTTTTGAAAGAGTGGTGGGAATAAAAAGTGTTTCAATGTAAACTAGAGGGATCTACCAGAACATTGGGCTATGGAGTCAAATCTCTAGGCAAGCAAAGCTAGGAAATAATACTTAAAGATGCAAATGTACTAAGGGCAGGGTAGATTACCTTCTAAGGCTTTGAATAGGCTTTGTTGATGGAATGGGTGAAATCTGAACAAAAGGGAACTTAAGAATCCTTAAGTTACAGAAAAGAGGATTGAAGGAGGGGATCAAACTGGGACCTAGAGCAATTAATAATTCTATAGTCCGGTTATCAAGCAGAAAACATTAAAATTCCAACTAGCTTAAAACAGGGAGCTTATTATCACTAATCCTGTTTAATTTATCCTTAGTTGATCATTAAAGAATAGAAACACATTAAATTAATTTATGTAAACTTTTAAAGAAAAACAATGAAAACAAGAAAAAGACGAGACTTATCTTGTCTCCATGAGAATCCTTAGTTAAGATGTCTCTAATCTCGTTTCTAGTCTGCTGCTTCACTAATTGACTCACACCAACTTCAATATGTCCAGCAAAATAACTATAGTAGTCTTGAGAAAATTTTATTCCACCCTGAATACTTTGAATAATGAAGTATTTATACATATAAATTGTTTACAAAATATCTCAAAGTTTGAGATAATGATTCAAGGAAAAATAGGAAAGATAACACAAGAAGAGGGATAGCAGCAAAACAGTTTGCAAGTTGTTCTCTTTTACAAGGAAAAATAGAACTGATTATTCTAATTAAAAATACTTTTGATATGATGTGAGCATTGATGGCATTAGGTGCATCTTCTTGTGGAAGGTGGTTGTATAACATTCCTTCCCTTGACTTTCAACTCTGATACTCTTTATCATCTAATTTTCACTGATTTACTGCTGTAATTGAAAAATAACTAGCAGTAAAATTCTTTTTACTGATACTCTTTAACAATCTGATACACTTTAACCCTGAATTTTTACCCTAAGGTAACAATAAAATATGATCTTTCATGTGATTTTCCTACATCTTTTATTTGACAAATTCACATCAGATCTGTGAATTCTTGCCATTGTTGAGTTGTTGGGATCTTTACACTCTTTAGTTTCCTGTAGCTTTCATTGTCCTCTGTATATTTAGCAAAGTTTGGCTTTACTGTGAACATATGTTTGATTTCTTTCTCCAAAAAGAATAGATTTTCAAAATATTGAAATAGTACTTTGCCACTTGGAGATCCTTGTGGCAAAGGTTGTTTAGCTTGCTCCTTAGCATGAGATCTGATTTTCTGGTCATAGTCCTTCTGTGGCATTAATTTTTCATTCAATGCATGAATGTCTGGAAGTCCTGCTTCAAGTAGCAAGTCATATTTAGTTTTGAATTTTCTAATTGATATATTCATATTGTCAAACCTTTCTTCCAAGTTATTCATGATGTTCCTTTTGTTAGGACCTTTTTTATTTCCAGGATAGCCTCTGTCCTGTCTTGAATTTTCAATTCAGCTAGTTCTTCTCTATTTTTACTGTTCAAGAATGATAAGATTTGAGCTGCTTGTGGTGGTTTGTTGCCAAGTTCCTTTTTTGTTTTATCAATTTCTGCTAAGGCATCTTGTAGCAGATCTTTTTGCTCATATATTATTTGCATAGAAGACCATTGTGAATGAATCCCTTCAGTGATTTTTGTCCACAAATGATTCTTTATGTAGGCAACATGTTCAGTAAGATTCACTTGTTGTTGAAGAATTTTCACTTGTTCTTGTAATCTGTAAGCCCTCTGTTCATGTCCTTTGGAAGTAATTAAGGCATCTCTTTTATATGTTTCCATATTTTTAATGGTGCCTTTTAAGCTGAGTATTTCTTTGTCTTTTATAGACATATCTTCCATGGCTCTGATTATTGCAAATTTGTCCTCTACTGTGTTTATCTGTCAAGTAGATGAAGAAGAGGTAGAGATGTCATGATAAATGATTGGCACTGCAGTTGCCAATACTCCTTGTGGTGCCAAGTGTTCTGCCAATGTAGATGGAACAGCTATACTTACAGTTGGGATCACTATAGGAATGAAAACCTGTTGAGTTTTCTTCAGATTTTCATTTTCTTGCATGAAATCTTCTATTTGGCTTTCCATTTATTTTATCCGGTCTGTCATTTTTAGAACAAGTTTTTTCAATTCATCATTTTCTGTCTTCTGCTGAAGGATTTCTTTTGCCTGTGGATTTTCACTTTGAGGCAATTTTAGCTGCTTTCTGAGGGCAACTATGTCTTCATTTTTCTGTTTGATTATAACTGTTGCTCCTTCAATGTTTTCTGGGTCAGCTCCTACTTCAATTACTATGTCCTCCAATGCTTTGATTCTTAAGTTATTGGCATATAATGAGGCTTTATCCAATTTCATTGCAATTTCTGTATAGGAAATTAGGATAACTTACGGGCAATAATTGATAAACTAGTTCTTTTCCTTTTGAAAATTGAAGCTTTTCTGGTTAAGTTTGATGAAAAATACCTTTAAAAGGTATAATTGTGGTCGAAGATGTTTCACGGTTGCGCGCAGTCTTCAATTCTGCTGAATTAGGCTGTCAGAGGATACTTTGGATCTCCGTGGTTGAATTGCTAGGAAAATGGCTTATTAGCTGGTTACTCGTTTTCTGGCAGGTTTGAAAATGGCACTGGGAGGCTTGGTAATGGGCTTGCAGAGGTTTTCAGGGTTTTAAATGGTGAAAAGTAATGAAAATCAAAATCTGCAAGGTTTCAAAGCTTACAAGCGTGAAATAGGTGAAAATTAGATAAAAACCATAAGTTTTATGAATAAACCATATTTTAAAAATATTTAATCATAGGTTGGGCAGGAGTGGTTTTGGAATACCACTGAGTGGTATTTGCGCAGCTCCAGAACGGTAAGCGGTAAATCACTTTTCGAATGCGATCCAATTATTTTGTGACACATCAACGCAGGATGTTTTGGGAAAACCACCCATATCGCGCGACTTTTCCAAAACATCGGTCGATTACTTTATGGGTGCAATATGAGGTATCAGCCGTCGGATTTGGCTTTGACAAGCGAAGGGTCACGATTTAAAAGGAAAGGTGCACGGAAAAGACTTCATTGGGTTGATTTTGGGCCATAGGATCTTTTAATGAATGAAGATCGGACGGTTATTATTTTACGCAATGGGGAAAGGGATGAAAATGTAATATGCTGTCGCGTTGAGTTTTTAACTGTCAAATTAAATGGATAGAGGGGATCGGAGGGCTAACATTAATCCCGAAGATAAAAGGTATTTGGTTAAATTTTATATAGAAAATCGAATTTTTCAATGAAAAATGATCTGGGGAGGTTTTAAACTGAGGTTAGGAATCGAAGTTAAGGGATATGGGGTATATATGGAGGATTTTAACTCAAATTATGGTTTTAACCTTAGGTTAGGGAGTCGGGCAAGGGGAAAATATACAAGGAGATAGGGTTATCTCTTTTGAAGTTTAGTTTAAATGAAACTTCAGAAAATTTTTGTTTCAAACACATATAAAAAATGTTTAAAGGTTTTTTTAATATATTTTTATTATATGGTTAATTGAACCTTATAGGGGCGGGATATATATATAAGGATAATTTTAGCCAAATAAGGTATAATGTGGGTTTTTATTTAAACATGTGGGGATTAAATAACTTTGGCTAAAGTTATAATACGTGGGTTTTTGGATTTATTATATAAAAAGGAATTATATACTATAGTAAAAGGTCATTTCTATAGGGAGTTAATATATAAATTAAAGTTAATATGAAAATGGGATAATGTATACTCAAAATACATAAAAAACACAAGCAAAGTGAGGTTTAAAAGATAATTTGCATTAATATTATCACTCAACTTATGATATAATGTTATTTTTAGCACTTAATGTTTTCAAATGATGTAGGAAGTTAATCAAATGGGAATTATAATGCCTTTAAATAAAAATGGAGTTTTACTTAGGGTTATTTAGGGGAATGAATGCATGAATGGTAAATGATATGATTTTAGGGATTAATATAGACATTTTACACTTTCAACTGATCAGGCATAGAGCATTGGGTGCGGTCCCAACAAAAGTCAAGGAAATGCCTTGAGCCTTTCTGACTGATAGTTTAGAATGTTTCATGAATATGGGAAGGGGAAGTTAGTTATTTTACAGCCCATGATGAACGATATTTACATTGAGACTTTTCACCTTCTTCTACCTACCCAGCTTACCATGCTAACATTTTTTCTTCCTTTGTAGTAAGGTGCATTTAAGCTAGCAACCTTCACAGCATTTATTCTTTCTGAAAGAAAGTAAAACTATCTAATTCTACACTTATTTCATCCATGAATCCAGATTAAATCGTTGGATTCATTTTATTTCTCTACCTAACTACTGAATTGTCATGATTAAACTGTATGGCAACTCATTATTCTCTATCTACAACAAGTGAAATTGAAACATGACAAGTCAAGATTAAACTGTTTAATTCATCATGGACTATGGCATTTATTGACACTCTGCCATAGTCAAAAAGTAAGAAGTAGTGGCACTTATGCTTGCACACTTTCATCTTTTATTCTTTTTTTATTTAGGGTCTTTTATTTTTTCAAAGTCCTTCGATTTTATTTTTAGGACTTTTTACCCTCATTTTTTTTTTTTTTTTTACAAAAATATGTGAATACAACTTGCAGAAGGCAAAGTATTTACAGATTTACAAGATTATCAACAGTCAAGTCAAAATTATGACCCCTATATTATAGGTTGCTAACATCGGCTTCACTTGGGGATGGCCTTTCCTTGTGAAATGCCAAGAACTCTAAGATCAGTAGCCTTATCCATTGAGATTGGTGATCCTGTAAATGTCTTTTGTTTTTAGCAACAATCATATCTATGATATTATTTGCTGCAAAGCTCAGTTTCTTCTCTTCAGGCTTCAACTTTATATATAATATATCCAATCCAATCTACACTCTAATTATGAATATTTACAATGATAAAGTAAATAAATCTAACTGTTAAGTGACTTGTGAGGAATAGTAATGTTTCAACATCCTTCCATTTATTGGTCCTTCTTGAAGCTCGGTTCCATCCAAATTTCTGATGAAAAAGGAATAATTACCTCTGTAACCATATATTACATAGGGTCCCTGCCATAGAAGGTCAAACTTCCCATGTTTACCTTTATCCTCTCTTCTTGAATCCCATCTTAAAACTTGATCTCCTATGAAAAATTCATCTTCCTTAACTCTTTTATCAAAAACATTTTTGATTTTGTCCTGTAAAACTTGTGACTTTTCATAAACTTCATCTCTGGTTTGTTGAAGGTGTATGGTTTCATTGATTCTTCTTTGAATATCATTAGTTTCCACCTGTAATTCCTGGATAATATTCATGACTGGGACACCCAAGGAAGAAGGAAAAAATACATCTGTACCATAAACAATCTGATATGGTGAAGTTCCTATAGAATTTTTTGTAGTAAGTCTATCAGCCCAAAGGGCATATACCAGTTTCTTATTCCTTGTCCTTTTATTGTCTTGGAGTAGTTTTTTGATGATGTTGACTAAACTTTTATTTGAGGATTCGGCCAAACCATTAACTTGGGGATAATATGTTGTGGATTGACCTAAGGTAATATGGTATTTATGGCAGAAGGCAGTCATCTTCTTAGATTTGAAAGCAGTAGCATTGTCTGTGACAATTTTGTGTGGGCATCCAAATCTAGACAAAATATTACTTTCTATGAATGAGATAATAACTGAGTCTATAGCTTGCCTAGTGGGAATTGCTTCTATCCACTTAGGAAAGTAATCAGTAGAAGTTAGAATCCATTTGTGTTGACTTGAAGATGGAGGATGAATTTCACCTATGAATTCTAACCCCCATAGTTGAAATGGTTTTTCAGTGGATATTGATTTTAGAGGTAATGGTAACAGTTTCTTTTTACCTTCGAAAATTTGGCATTTATGGCAAGAGGTAACAAACTTTTTAACATATGAAAATAAAGATGGCCAGTAAAAACCAGCTCTGAGTATTTTATCAGTTGTGATCTTCCAGTATAGATGGCCTCCACAGTCACCTGCATGAAATTCCTCAAGGATCTTGTCAGCTTCAGATTTCAATAAAAAATTAAGTAAAATTCTAGTACTTTCTCTCCAATACAGTGCATTATTTAAGATACAGAACCTCATTTCTTTTTGCTTGATGAATCTTTCCTTGGTTTTTGTCAGTCCAGGAGGAGCTTGTAAGTTTGTTAGTACAAATATTATATCAGAGTACCATGGTGAGTCTTGATAGGCCTCATTGATCGATGGAGTCGCCATCTCTTCCTGTTCATCTACTTTTGCAATGAAATTATATCTAAGGCATGGCAATTTGATTCAGCCATTAGTCTGGCTAAACCCTGTCCTTTAATGAGTTTATTTGGTTTAATTTCTAGATCATATTCAAGGATTTTGGCTATCCACTTTCCTCTCCTACTATCTGGTCCATCTTGAGTCAAAATGTCTTTAACTACTGCATTAGGGACATATGCAATTATGTGTGAATGAAGTATATACACTCTGAAATATTTTATAGCTTTAACCAAAGACAAAGCCTATTTTTCTATCATGTTGTATTTCAGTGGTGCATCTCTAAGAGCTTTACTAAAAAAAGAAATGGGTTATTCAAAGCCTTGATTGTTTTTCTGCAGAAGAACTGCAACTATGGTGTGTTCGGATGCAAAGGAAAAGATTATGAAACTTTAGTGTAATCTGGACTGATAAGGACTGGTGCTTTAGTTAAGGCCTGTTTGATAGATTCAAAAGATTGTTTGGCCTTTATTGTCCATTTAATTGAGGAGTCCTTTTTAAGCATGTTATTAAGATCTTTTATAATCTCAACCAGATTAGATATGAATATTCTTAGAAAATTGATCTTTCCCAAGAATGCTTGGAGTTATTTAATGTTCCTTGGTGGTAGAATGTTTTGAATTTTTTCAATTATAGCAGGGTCTATTCTAATGCCTTCTTTTGAAACGATGTGACCCAGAAATTTTCCTTCTTCTAGCCCAAAAAGAGTCTTTTTAGGATTAAGAGATATACCATACTTTCTACATTTAATAAAAACTTGTCTTAGATGATCCAATTGTTCATCATTTATTTTTGAAAAAACAGTAATATCATCCAAATAAATGACTAAAATCTCATGGATCTCCTTGGCAAAGGCACTATCCATGGCCCTTTGAAATGTAGCTCCTGCATTTTTTAACCCAAAAGGCATTTTTACATACATGAAAGTGCCCCATGGAGTAGTAAATGTAGTTTTGGTTTGGTCATCTTTGTGAACTAGAATTTGATTGTAACCAAAGAAACCATCTAATAAAGAGATTCTTGAAGAACCTGCTACCCTCTATAGAATATGGTCCATTTTTGGCAAGGGGTAGTTATCCTTCAAGGATGCTTTATTAAGATTCCTAAAGTCTATGCATAGTCTAATTTCTCCTATCTTTTTTCTGGTTGGCACTAAATTAGATACCCAGTTCGAAAATCTGACTGGTGCAATTATTTGTGAATCAAACATTCTTTTGACTTCTTTTTTGATTAGTGGTAACAACACCGGATTAATCCTTCTTAGCTTCTGTTGAAAAGGTTTTTGATTTTCTTTTAAAGGAATTTTATGTTGAATAATATCTGTGTTGTAAGTTTCTAAGTCTTCATAGCTCCATGCAAAGACATCTTGAAATTATTTTAAAAGTTCAATGTATTTAGCCCTTTCATCTGATGATAAGGATTTGGATAGTTTGATTATTCTTGGTTGATCATATGTCCCTAATTTATACTCTTCTATGTCAGATTTAACTGGCTCCTTTTTTGGCCTTATGGGCACATCATTGGAGTCAAATAAATCCTCTAGAGGAGTTAAACCTCTGGGTAAAATGTTATTATTTAAATCAATCAAATCTATTTCATCTTCAATCAATTCCTCTATGTCTACTTTTTTCATTTCGTCAATGTCACTTTGAGTAAAAATAGTAGGTTTTTCAAAATTATGTACATCTAAATTATCTAAATCATCTATTTGATATAATTTTAAATCTATATGACAAGGTGAATCTATATTACAGTCGTTATCGATTTGACAGTTTTGAAATTCATGTTCATTATTCAAAAAGTGATAAATTTTCTCATCCTCTGAAATTTTTTTCCAATATATCACATTATCAGGAACAATAGGCCTATGTTTAATCTCAGCAGTGTATTTTTGCAATAGTGAAAAAGGAATTTTACAACTGCTGGCAAAAGTTGCTAAGCAATGGGCCTGTATGTTCTGATCTTGAGGGATGATAGAAAAATTACCTTCTAACAATTCTTCAAGCAGTTCCAATACTATTTCTCTGTATCTTTCAAGTCTGGGGTTATGAACTGAATATTCTGCGTTGATTTGTTTTATAACTAATTCAGAATCACCCATAACCATTATTATTTTTCCTCCCTTTTTTCTAATAATTTTCAGGCCTAATATTAAAGCTTCATATTCAACCATGTTATTGGTGCATTTGAAGTTTAATCTAAAAGCATGCCCTTCAGAATGATTTGTTTCAATGTTTGTAATCCAAACACCAACTCCAGCTCCAAATTTATTAACACAACCATCAAAATCTAGATGCCACAAAGCTTCATGACCAATATAATCGTCCATAATTTTAAGTCTTTTATTAGTAAGTTCAGTTGGATTTTCATTTTGATCATAGTTACTAAGAATAAAAGAATCAAGATCAGTGGGTGTAGCATAAATTGGATAATTTGTAGGTCTGTCTGCACTACTGATCATTTACTTCATCAAGGTTTCTCTATAAAGCTTCTTAGGTTGTCCAAATACAGAGATATTAGCTTAACGCATATCCAGTTGTAAAGATCCCTGCAACTTTTCTCCCCATGAGCGAGAAAGAGGCATGCCATACTTTGGCGGGATGTCAGCTACTACAATGTCCATGATAATACTCTTACCAGGATACTGGACCAGGTTAACACACATATCTTTAATCAAACCAATACATTGGACTTTTGATGAATCAAATGAGAACAGGTCCTTATAGGGTCTGGTTATGTCTAGATTAAGAGTTTCCATTATACCTTTAGGCATTAAATTGTGGGAAGCTCCAGTATCTAGCATAGTATTGTGTAATATTTGGTCATGTACAGTAAGACTTAAATAAAATGGGGGTACCGACCCATCTGAATGCTTTCCATCTACATTGGGACCAAAAATCAATTCAGGCCTATCTTCATTCATGTTAATTGTATCTTCATTCTCATTCACATTCAATGCATCAGAAATCATAGATCTATACAAATCATTTTTAGCTAGTTATACTAAGGGAACAACTATTTTTAACTTGGATATTTCAGACTGCATGTTAAATGTTGGCTGAGATCTAATGGCTTGAATTACTTCTTCTTTGGGAACTGTGGTTTGTGATGAATTTTCTTGAGTTTCCACTGTTTTACCTTTGTTTTGCACTTTTATCTTGTCTTTTGTCTGAGTTTCTTGGTTTCTTCTATCCTTAACTGTTTTTTCAGGAATATTTTGAGGGTTAGCAGAAGATTTATCAGTTTTAGGATTCTCAACAGAAGGTTTAGGATATGATATTTTAAAGTTAGTAGGATTCTTTCTTGGCTCAATGACTGTTGTTGAATTGGTGGCTTTGAGAGTATTAGCTTTTGGAACATCCTTAGAAGATTGAGCCACCTCGTTAGTAATATCTACAATCTTTGGGCCTTGCTGCTTTTTAGGACTGGTCGGGTTTGAACTCTGTTTGTTATCTCTAGGAAGAATCTGCAAGAATTTTGATTTAGAAGTATCAGTCTTCTTTTTGTTTTGTTCTTGTTGGTTTGGATCATTACTCTTTATGGCAGGTTCATTGGTTTTCTTGCTCTTAAGGTTGTATTGACTGTGAATTTCGTTTATTGCAAAATCATAACCTTGTTTATAATCATAGGATTCTCCAGATTCTACTTTGAACTGTAGAAGTTCAAAGAGTTCCTGGTCCTCCTGGGTGAGGAAAATTGTATTGTTTTCATCAATCCCCATAACAATGTTGATGTCTTCCTCCTCATCAACACTGTTTTGTGAGCTTTCTGCAAAGTTTTCTTGGAATGGGGTTCTTATATTTTGATTAGGGGAAGGTTCTTTACCTTTCCCAGGGTTGCTGTTTTTTCTGTAATTGGGATTCCAGATCTGGTATTGATTCTCCCATTGTGGTTTTCTTTCAATTTGATCCAGTCTATCAACTACTTTTTCTAGTGCTTTAGTGATGAAATCAAACTTACCATGTAAGTGAGATGCTTCTTCTTTAATAGTAACCCTTCTTTCGTTTCTCAGTCTGGCCTTCTTTGCAAGTATGTTAATTTCTACACCTACAACGTTTTGTTGCATTTGTTCTAAAGTATCTGCATCCCTTTCCCTAAGTTGGTAAGCCATGTCTAAGTCAAAGCAATCAGGGAATTTGAGTAGCATGGAATACAGGGTGGGTTTAAGGTCTGTAGGAATGGCGTTGTAAACACTATTATATCTTGTGCAAAAGTCTTGGACAGACTCATTTGGGGCTCTCTTGCCCACATCAAACTCAGATAATATTTGCATAGGGTTCTTATTTTTCTCCCATTTATTTAGGAAGGCTCTATGGAATGCAACTAGGTTTGCTATGCTACCAGCTCCTAAAATTTTAAACTAGGTTTTCACTTCTCCAATTAGGCTTTGTGAAAACAACCTCATTTGGACATCAGATTCATCTATCTCATAAACTTCCCAAAAATCACTCATCCCAGTGACATGTTGTTGTGTAGTAATCTGTGAAAGATTATCAAACAGTGGAATATCTTTTTGGTAGTTTTGGGGCATTTCATGTAGATTTTGAAGTAGGACTAAGGGAGCATATCGAGCTGCCATGGCTTGGATTTTTGTTGAACTGGGAGTTACATTTTTAGTGATAGGGATAGTGTTGGTTACTGCAATGGATGTACTTGAAGAGCTCGGTAAAGAGGATGAAAAAGTAGTATGGCTAATGGTAGTTGTAATGGGCTGGGTAAATGATGGATATACAACTTTGGGCTACAAGGGCAACTTAGGGATGAATGAATTAGTTGATGAACTTGCAGTGGATTGTGGATATGATGAATATATGATTCTATGGTGTAGAGGCAAATTAGGGCTTATGGGCTCTTGAGGTGAACTAACAGTAGAATCTATAAATGATGTGGAAACATACAGAGTAGAATCTAATGCTGGAAAGACTGTTGTATATAGCTCAGAAACTGGGGGTTTAAATTTAGACAAAAAGTTTGCTAACTTAACAGCTTCTTCAATGTCTTTAATTTTCGAGACACTTACCCTTTTTATTAGACTTTTACTTTCAATTTGATATGATTTAGTAGAAACAAAAATAATTTTGTGTTTTTCACTCACATAAGAAGTAAAAACTGGATCTAAAACAATTTATTTTAAATTAGATTCAGATTTTTTTCTAAATAAATATTTTTCAAACTTTAAGTCAAAATCAATGTCTGATAACCTTACCAATTATTTTGGTAAAGAATCAACTCTTCTCAGAGGTATCTCAGTTTCAGAACTATCAATTGGTTTTTTCTTTTTTTCCAATCTGGTATGGATTATCTACTATATCTGGAGGATTAGGATCGGGGTTGGATCTAGTGTAGTAGACTTTCTTGGGAGCCAAAATGTTTATTAGGTAAAATACCCACAACCTTTAAACTCAATCTTAAAGTAGAAAATATATAATTAAAAATCTTCCTTCAAGATTAAACTTAAAAATGGAGAGTGGTTAGTCCCTAGTGGAGTCGCCAGTATGTTATCACCCTAGTAATTCTCAGGTTGTGGGATGAGGATTTTTGTAGTTAAGAAAACCATGGATAACCAAGAACCGCTTTTAGAATTCAGGATCTAGCCTTCCTGAGTTCCGGAGAGGGATCTCTCCTAAAGATTTAGCTTTGTTTTGGTAAAGGGTTTTAGGCTAGCTATGAGGGAATAGTAGGATTTTTTTTGAA